>CM055115.1:3114941-3198469 GCA_029204225.1 Diphasiastrum complanatum
ATTAATAACAAGTCCAGGTACTTGTATAGTTTTGTAACAATCTGTCTCCTATTTTTTGTTGAAGATCCACATTCTGTAGTGTAAGACTACATTCAATTTTATTACATCAACTGGGTGGGAATCAGTGGAGGTTGGAACAGACCTCGAAATATGTAGATCAATTTAAGACAACATACCATACTTATTCCGAGGTGCATTCTGACCTCTGCTCATAAATTTTTACATCTCAGAAACAGATTTCCGATACACATTAGCAAGTTGTGCCTAAACAATGCTTGATTGTTACCACCTCATAAATGCTAGATTGTATACCTCTGCTCATAAATTTTTACATAAATCTTTGTCTCCTATTTTTGTTGTAGATGCACGTTTTGTAGTGTGGGACTACATTCAATTTTATTTTACATTAGGATTTATGAAATATATCTACACATTTTTTAAAAACAAATCTATACTTTTATTGATGAATCTGTTAATAATGGGTGGGAATTAGTGGAGGTCAATATAGACCTCGGAATATGTGGATTTGTTTAAGGCAGTATACCATCTCTTATTCCGCTAACTCTACCCAAAATCCACCTAAAAACACTCTAAAAAAGCAAAAACAACTAAAAAAGCAACTAAAAAAACAACTAAACTAGTTAGTGAAATCTATCCCTGGCAACGGGGCCACTGTAAAGTGTGTAGATAAAGTCGTGAGCAGCCCTTCTGCCTGCAAAGAGGGTTAGCTCACTGGATAGGTACCTAACTATGCCAAGATGCTACTTTTAGATGCTTCCTACTTTTCCCTTATCACTACCACCTTTTAACACTACCCCTTCCTATACTAACCACACATACATCATGATTAGAGTGCAAGAAGAGAGATAGAAGAATAGAGAAGAAAAGTAGAGCAAGAGGGGGAGAGAGAAAGTGAGAGGGGGGTTAGCTCATTTGCTCATTTTGCCTACTAATGGAGAAACATTAACAATGCAAACAAAAAACATGTAAGCGAGGAAGCAAAAGCAAACACAACAAGAACATTAGCAAGTAGTGAATAGCAAATGAGAATGCTTCTCTCTAAAATGGTAGAGTTTCCTCCTCCTCATTAAGCATGGAAAATATGATAAAAAATGGTGTCTTTTTATGAATGGGGAAGGCCCTTGCCCGTTAATCCTAGTGGTTACTCCTAACAATGCATGAGGTCCTTGACATCGTGGACAATCAGATTGCGGATCCGCACACAAAAAAGGGTCGAGACAAGGAAGGCTGGATTCTGGCAAATCTTAATTCTAAACCCAACTCTAAATTCAAAGGAATGTCTTTCTAAAGTTCTTGAAATGAGGGCAGGGCATAGTGGTAGTTGCTCGATGGGTCTACATCATAGCTGACAAGCTTGGTAGCGGTGTGCATCAGTGATTGAAGGACAATATTGAATCTAGTTGCACTATTGGTTTGAACTATAATTTATCATAGATGATTTTTCCATCACTGTCCCACTCTACATATCACGTGTCATTGTTGGCTCTGAAATACAATTTCACTAATACGGGCAATCTGAATGTAGTAAAGTCAAGATTGGTCCAATTTCAATTATCTATTGTGAGTCATAACGACCAAAACCGCATGTTAGAAATCAAATATGGGTTATACTAACTTCAAAAATGAGCTATTTGATTCTGTAAATTTCACAATTCTTGAATTTGGTCAGTCAATGTGCAAGCTTGAGTAATTAGAGCCAATATTGGTCCATCTCGAATTAAAGATATCATATTTGATCAATCTCGGGTCATCAGGTTCAATTCCATCAACAAGGGGCCAATCTCGAATAATCCCAAGATATTAAATGCATGATTTTCAATTATCCTCGCTCGATAAACTGTGTAACAAAAATTTGAGCTATCTTGCAATGTATACATCAAACTCAAGCTACCTTGAGGGATACACCTTGAATTTGAGCTACATTGATAAGTGTGAGAAATTGGCAAAGATCTAGCTTGGTATTTTTTATGATAGAAGTTTGTAAGTGAATTTCACATGTGTGGAGGATGTTCCTACGTGTGGATAATTGTAAAGTAAATCAAAATGTTTGATATAGGGGTCTCATAGAATTTCATAGTCAAGCACTTAGGTGTAGGATGCTGATAGGGTCAAATTTGGCATAGATGGCAAATTATCCATTTCCACTTGTAATGTCACTATTGAGCCAAAATAGAGTAGGAGGCCAAAGTTGTGCCAATTAGAGTGTAGACAAGTGTAATGCTTTTGTTTGATGAAGTTTAAGAGGTCCAATAGGATTTAGAGGTGGAACCATGTGTGGTCGAATAGGAATTTGAGGTGTGCTTGAATATAGTCCAATAGAATTTAGAGGTGCATGGATCAATGGTCCAATAGAATTAAGAGGTGGCAAATTGTGATTCAATCATAGTTAAGCATAGTGGTAGCCCAATGAGTCTACTAATATCATTGTACTCCTCATTTGGATCTAATTGATTTTGAGATTGAGTGGATTTTGAGTGTCATTGGATTCCTAGCTTTCTCTCTCTACCCGAGAGCTCATGATGGTTTTTCTCTCTCTACCCAAGGAGAGCAGCTTGATTTTACTTAGAATACTTTTGGAACACTTCCCATATTTGTGAGTGAGAGTTGGAAGTGATTGAATGCATGTAGTAGTGTGTTTTTGCCATAGAATCAAATATAGATCTTGAATCTCAATCTAGTCTTGATCTTGGTGCATCTACACACCCTAGGAGATCACAAGTACATGTAGTGGACAATCCGCACGTGTGAAATTCAACATGGTATCAGAGCCTACCTAAGGTTACCATGCATTTTGATCCATCTAAGTGAAAATTTTTTCATCAATCTTGAGCTAGAAGTTGTCAAGGCCCATTTTCCTAGCTATCTTGTTCAATCTTGGATCAAAAGAGATCAAAAGGACATTGATTGTGTCTGACCTGGTACTGTACGGAATCAGGTGCTCAAACACGTGTGAGGAACATCCAATTTTAGTTTGGAAGTTCTCTCTCATGCTTGATTCATTTATCTTGCTTGATAGCTTGTTTTGAAGCTATTTTTGTCTAGTATCTAATGCAATCAGTTTCATTCTATTTGGTTGTGCCAATCATAAGTTATAAGCTTTTAAAGAGGGTTAGGTAGGGCACCTAGACCTGGGTGGACACATTTGGTTTGGTCAAGAGATTGCTTGTTTGATCCAAAATCACAGTTGAATGCTTACCAATCTCATCTATATGTGATCTAGGCACTGTTTTGAGATCTTAGCCATTTTGTTTCATGCAATATCATTGTATTTGAGTCAAATTTGTTTTCTTAGTGTATTTGATCCTAACTTTGAGTGTTTGATCCTAACTTTGCCCATACTCCATCATTTGATGTGAAGTAGATCTAGTTTTGGAGAGATTGAGATAGCTAGTGAGAATCATCTCACAGTTTGTTGCAAGATCTTGCATAGGAGATGGTAGCACACCATTATTGGATCCTATAGTGAGAGAGAAGCAACATTTTTTGTTCATAACTTTCATTTATCTCCACTTTACATGGCTTCAATGAGTTCATACTTGTTGCAAACAAGTGAGAGATTGTCTACTTCCAATTATTCAATATGGAAGTTGAGGATAGAGTCCATCTTGATACTCCAAGATGTGATGGACATTGTACTTGGGATTGAGGAGGAGCCTCAAGTTCTTCAAGAAGTACAAAAATACAAGAAGAGAGCTAGGATGGCTCTCCACTACATTAAGATGAATGTCTCTAATGAGATATTGAGGGAGATTGGTGATTGTTCTACATCCAAGGAAGCTTGGGATTGTCTCAAGTCCATCTATGAGGCTAAGAACACCTCTAGGCTCCTCACTCTTAGAGATAAAATCTTCCAAAGTAGTCAAAAGAGTGATGAGAGTGCATGTAATTATGTTTTGAGAGTCAAGGATATTCATAGGGAGCTTGCATGTATTGGTGACTCAATCAATCAAAGTGAGCTTGTCCAAGTCATTCTCAATGGCTTGAGAGATGAATATGACAACCTTGTCCAATCCTATGCCATTAAGGAGGAGCTACCAAGTTTGGAGGCCCTTCAAAGTGTGCTTATTTTTGAAGAATCAAGACAAGAGTACAAACTCTTGAGGATGGACAAGCTATCACTCAATCATGATGATGGCAGAGTTCTATTTGCCAAGCACAAAGAGAGGAGTAAGAAGAAACACCATCACTTCTCTAATGACAAAGCTAAAGACCAAGATGGAGAGGAGGAGGAGGATAACTCTCATGCTTCTACTTCAAATCTCAAGAAGAAGAAGATCAAGTGCTTTTATTGTGGCAAGAAAGGCCATTATGCCACCAATTGCTTCAAGAAGAAGAATCAACTCAATCAAGCCAACATCACCAATGAGAAAGAAGACTATATTGCAAGTGATGGAGAAGGCTCTCTTATGGCATCAAGCTTCTCCTCTTCCACCTTCAACAAGGATGACTCATGGTATATTGATAGTAGAGCATCTTCACATATGTGTGGCTCCAAGAATTGTTTTTCATCTATTATGTCTTATGATGGAGTCAAGAAGACCATATACATTGCAAGCAAGCATGAGTGCAATATTGAAGGAGTAGGGATTATTCCCTTGAAGCTTGCATCTTCTAAAGATCTCTTTCTCAACAATGTTCTTTTTGTCTCAAAGCTTACAAAGAACATCTTAAGTGTCGGCCAACTTCTTGATAGTGGCTTTGATGTCAATTTCAATATTTACAATTGTGTGATTAAGAAGGATGGTGAGATCCTTGCATATGGATCAAGATTTGACGGCATCTACAAATTGAATCCATGTGAGAGTGCAAACTCTCTTGATGTTTCTTATATGTCCAATATTTCAAAGGAGGATGATCACACAAGATGCACATATCTTCTCTCTTCAAGTATTATGGTGTATGATTATTCCTTATTATTGAAAGCATATGTTGAGAAGAAAATCTCATTGAAGATCAAAGCTTTGAGGAGTATTGGAGCTCTTGAAGGAATAGCACCATATGAAGTTTTATTCAAGATGAAGCCTAAGGTCGATCACCTTAGTGAACTTGGTAGAACTTGCTTTGCACATATTCCCTTGGAAACAAGAAGGAAGGATGATCCAAGCTCATGGATCATGATTGGATACTCATCCATCAAGGAGGCCTTTAGTGTCTTTACACTCTCTATTTCAAAAGTGATTGTGAATAGAGATATCACATTGCATGAAGATTTAATCTTGGAAGTGGCCGAGATCAAGGCTTCTCAAGAAGCATCACAAGTTATCTTTTTTGAAGGTATTCAAGTTATGATGGGGCCAAGGTGTGAGGAGGAGTTTCTTCTTCATATGATTTCAAGAAGATCTTCAAGATGCATGGCCAAGTCTTTATGGCTCACCTTACATGGCAAAGAGGGGCATTTTTTATGTTGTATCTACTACAACACATTCATATATGCTCCTCTTCCTTTGCTTGAAATGCTATCTTGCTTCATTGAATTTTTTGGATCTCAAAGTTCAAGAAAAGCTATACTAGTTTTGTATGATGCTTATGGTATGGACATGTTTCTTGTCATTATTGACTTAGATGTGTTTCCAATACTTTTTGAAATCAAGATATTGTATTGTCAAAAGTATGCTCTTGGTTCTAATAAGAACAAGATTGAGCTTGGTACTCACTTTTTGAAAGTCATGTTTTCCCATGTTTTGAGGCAAATTGTAAACTCCTCTTGAGATTAAGTGAAGCATCCAAAGTGGACGCTTACATCCTTGAGAGAGTAACTAGCCTAAAAAAGATCAAGATAGTCTTTGATATCAAGATTAGATCCATCATGGATATAGTTCATTGTATGTGGACTAGTCAAGCTAGAAAGCATAATCTTGATAATCATTATTGTTTCACATCTTATGATCTTGATCTCCATGATCCTTATGAGGCTTGGAAGCCTCAAATTCCACTATTTATGGTGCATCCATCATGCAAGTGGAACTTTCAAAGCAAAGATCATCATCAATCATGGAGAAAGCCCATGATCATAGTGGCATATTGGTGGAGAACTCTTCAAAGGCATTGGCAAGAGATCTCTACCAAAGAGATCTAATCATGGATACGGTGAGGGTGCTGCTATGATGGATCCCTTGGCTGATCTTCACTTCTTATGCATACCAAAGGATCCACTCAAAAAGATTTACAAACTTCTCAAGTGATCTAGTACCTTTCCAAGCTATTTTTTGAGGAGGAGTGTGAGAAATTGGCAAAAATCTAGCTTGGTATTTTATATGATAGAAGTTTGTAAGTGAATTTCACATGTGTGGAAGATGTTCCCACGTGTGGAGAATTGTAAAGTAAATCAAAATGTTTGATGTAGGGGTCTCATAGAATTTCATAGTCAAGCATTTAGGTGTAGGATGTTGATAGGGTCAAATTTGGCATAGATGGCAAATTATCCATTTCCACTTGTAATGCCACTATTGAGCCAAAATAGAGTAGGAGGCCAAACTTGTGCCAATTAGAGTGTAGACAAGTGTAATGCTTTTGTTTGATGAAGTTTAAGAGGTCCAATAGGATTTAGAGGTGGAACCATGTGTGGTGCAATAGGAATTTGAGGTGTGCTTGAATATAGTCCAATAGAATTTAGAGGTGCATGGATCAATGGTCTAATAGAATTAAGAGGTGGCAAAGTGTGATTCAATTATAGTTAAGCATAGTGGTAGCTCATGAATCTACTAATATCATTGTACTCCTCATTTGGATCTAATTGATTTTGAGATTGAGTGGATTTTGAGTGTCATTGGATTCCTAGCTTTCTCTCTCTACCCGAGAGCTCATGATGTTTTTTCTCTCTCTACCCGAGGAGAGCAGCTTGTTTTTACTTAGCATACTTTTGGAACACTTCCCATACGTGTTGTGAAAAATACAGATCCTAAGTGGATCTAAACTCCAAGATCATTGGCTTGAATGCTTGCACTCCAAACTACATAAGCTAGGAATTGGCAACACATTCTATGCTACCTAGAATGCAAAGAACTTGATCAAAAAGCATTTATCACAAATGGAAACTTCCATAAACATCAAGTGCGGCCCAAAATAACATTATACAGTCCATAATACATCAGCCTACCACTTTTGGAAAGCACCTAAGATCATACACAATAGCTTGAAGACAATACACACAACAATGCTCTCAATGGAGGAAGAAACAATGACAATGATCTATTGATCTCAATGAAGCATACAAAAGGTTTCTCCAACCTGTTCTCCACGACTTCCCTACTATTTATGGATGAGGAAGATGACTCTCTCTCCTCTCTCTAGAAGGTACTTGACCCTAGATATTCCCTATATAGGAAAAATAGCTAAAAATGGCTTATATGACCAAAATACATCAAAATGGTCTCATTTTAAAGGGTATGAAGTTTGACACTTCATCATACTGAAAAAATACAGTAAATAAAAACATTGTGGCCTGGTTCACACGTGTGAAACTCCAGAACCAAAACTATTTACAATTTTAGCCAATTTAGGCCTCAAACTAGCTAGGAAATGTTGACAATTTTCACACTCCCTCTTCAACATTGGATGCTAGTTTCAACATAGTCTTTGAGCACATTCCAAGATTAGATCTATGCATTAAATATAGGTCCTTTCCCAATGGTTTGGTGAAGATATCAGCCACACACTCCTTTGAAGAGACATGTTGAAGCTCCACCTCTTTGGCAATGACTTGATCTCTCACAAAATGGTGAGCAATCTCAATGTGCTTGCTCCTTGCATGAAAAACAGGATTGCTTGCCAAGCTTTGGGCTGAAAGGTTATCACAAAGTATGATTGGAGTCTTCTCTGGTTCCAGCAAGTGAAGATCCAATAACATCCTCTTGATCCAAAGAATCTCCTTGGTGCATGTTGTTAATGCCTTGTACTCGGCTTCGGTGGAAGATAGAGAGATAGTTGGTTGCTTCTTTGATAGCCATGAGACCACTCCATCTCCAAGATAGATTGCAAAGGCACTTGTTGACTTCCTATCCATTTGATCACCTGCAAAATCTGAATCTGAAAATCCACAAAGGTTAGGTGTAGTACCTCCATACAAGATGCCAAAATCTCTAGATCCCGAGATGTATCTAAGTACTCTCTTTCCTAGCTTCCAATGAGCCTCACTAGGATCTTGCATAAATTGACTTAGTTTACCAACCACAAAGCTTAGATCAGGTCTTGTGATGGTTAACCATATAAGAGATCCTATTAGCTTTCTATAGAGAGTAATGTCCTTGAAGGATCTTTCATTACTTCTTGTAGTTAGCTTTACATTTGATTCCATAGGAGTAGAAACAACTTTACAATCTTCCATATGAAACCTTTTTAGAATAGAGTTAACATACTTTTCTTGACATATGAATGTAGATTTAGAAGCTCTAATAATCTCTATTCCTAAGATATAATGAAGTTTACCAAGATCTTGAATTTCAAACTCTCTTTTGAGTGCCATCTTGATTTCATCTATATCTAGATTGTTACCACCACTTAAGATAATGTCATCAACATAGATCAAAAGTAAAGTGATATCATTTTCATTCAATCTAAAGTAGAGAGAATGATCATACTCACTCATAACAAAGTTTTGAGAAAGTAAGAAGCAATTGAGCTTAGCATACCAACTCCTTGGTGCTTGCTTTAGCCCATACAAACTCTTTTGGAGATAGCACACATGATTAGGCTCATCATGTGAAACATAGCCCTCGGGTTGCTCCATGTAAATATCTTCTTCAAGATCACCATTCAAGAAGGCATTATTAACATCCATTTGCCACATATCCCAATCATAAAGAGTTGCAAGAGAGATTAGGATTCGAATAGTTACCATCTTTGCCACGGGTGCAAAGGTCTCATCATAGTCAATACCATATTCTTGAGCATACCCCTTTGCCACCAACCTTGCCTTGTACTTGTTGATTGATCCATCTTGATTTGTCTTGATCTTGAAGATCCACTTACAACCAATTGCCTTCTTGTCCTTTGGAAGCTTTACCAACCTCCATGTGTTGCTTTTGATGAGTGCTTGATGCTCATGATCCATGGCTTGGATCCATTCCTTCTTTTGAATTGCTTCACCTACACAAGTTGGTTCATCAAAAGAGGTAAGAAAAGCAAAGTTAGAGTTGTCCACCACTTGCTTTCCTTTTTCATCATAGGTTAGCCTTGATGGCTTAGCCCTTTGCCTTTGAGTCTTCCTTGAAGTTTGCTTTGGAGTGGCATCTCCATCTTCATCCAAGACATCTTGCACATCATGATGATTAGTAGGCACATCAACATCAACATCAACAACATTGGAAACATTCTCTTCATGAAAGATGACATCCCTACTTATGACAACTTTCTTTGTAGAAGGAATGTACACTTTGTAAGCCTTGCTTACTTCACTATAGCCAACAAACACACCCTTCTTTGATGAAGGATCTTCTTTAGTTCTATCATCAAGTGTGATATTGACAAAACATGTACATCCAAAGATCCTACAATGCTTGACACTCGGCCTTCTACCATAAAGAACCTCATGAGGAGTTTTACCATCCAAGGAAGCACTTGTCCATCTATTACATAGATAGTTAGCACATGCTAAAGCTTCCCCCCAAAAAGACTTAGCAAGATTAGCATGTAGTCTCATTGCCTTGGCACATTCACAAAGGGTTCTATTCTTCCTCTCGGCCACTCCATTCTGTTGTGGAGTCCTAGGACTAGACATCTCCCTCTTAATCCCATGTGCTATACAAAAGTCTTTGAACCTATTTGAGGTGTATTCCCCTCCATTATCAGATCTTAAGCATTTGATCTTTGTATTGAATTGGTTTTCCATTTCATTCTTGAACTTGACAAATGCAGCAAACACTTCATCCTTACTTTTAAGAAGATAGATCCAAGTATACCTACTAAAGTCATCAATGAAAGTTGCATACATCTTTGCCCCACCATTGCTAGTTGTACTAGAAGAATGAATATCAGAATGCACAAGTTGAAAAGCTTCTTTAGATCTAGAAGTAGATCTAGAATAAGCAAGTCTATGAGATTTGGACAAGGCACAATGTTCACAAACACTATTGTTTGCAACAAGACTTTTAGGGAGACCAAGAACAAGCTCTTTCTTTGCCATTACCTCCAAAGATTTGAAGTTGGGATGGCCCAACCTCTTGTGCCAAACTTCTTGGTTTGTCAATTGCTCCCTAGCCATACATCCTTCATGATTAGAGATCACACATGCATCAAGCTTGAAAAGTTTACCATGCCTCCTACCTTGAGCAATCAAGGATCCACATTTACTTATCAAACATGCATCTCCAATGAACTCCACATCAAGTCCTTTGTCAATCATTTGACTTACACTAAGCAAATTCTTAGTGATTGAAGGAATGTACAAAACATTTTCAAGATTTGCTTTCCTATTTGTTGAAAGGGAAATAGGAATAGTGCCTATGCCTTTGATGTCACATTGACCATCATTTGCAGTGTAGATGATGTTACCTTCTCCCTCATAAGACAATAAGGATGTAAAGTATTCCTTATGTCTTGTCATGTGAGATGAGGCTCCACTATCAATCCACCAAGGATCATTATCATCTATGTTGGCTAACAAACTTGAAGTCATAACAAGTGATTCACATGTGTTATGTTCTTCCTCATCTATTGTAAGATTTCCTTGCCTCTCTCCTTGCTCTCTTTTCTTCTTATAACATTCATTTGCAAAATGACCTTTTATCCCACAATAAAAGCACTTGAACTTTGACTTATTGTTCTTAGTAGAAGAGGAAGAGGAAGAGTGATCATCATGATCAAAGTTACCACCTTTGGACCATTTCCCTTTGCCTTTACCTTTGCCCTTGAATTTGCCTTTTGTGAAGAAAGCCTCTTCACCTCCACCTTGCAAGGATGCACCATCAAGCTTTGATTGCAACCTATGTTCTTCAGCCAATAAGATTTCTTGCAAGTCAACCACACTTGGCAAGACTCTTTGAATGGCAAAACTTTGCACAAGGTTAGCATGTTCATTTAGCAAACCATTCAACATAACTTGGACTATTTCACCATCTTTTATGTTCTCATCAATGCATGCTAAATCATCACTTAGGGACTTAACTCTCAAGATAAATGCATGAGCACTTTCACCCTCTCTTTGCCTACTAGAAAATATTTGTCTCCTTAGGGTCAATACCCTAGATGTGGACTTTGATTCAAAGAGCTTCTTTAAGGCATTCCATGCCTCACTTGCACTTTGACACTTTCCAACTTCCTTGAGAAGTTCATTTGTAACATTCATTTTAATGATATGAAGAGCCCTTTTGGCCTTCTTATCAAACCTTTGTTGCTCTTGAAGTGTGAGAGGTCTCTCTTCAATTTCTGCAACTATGTCCATGAGTTCATTCAACTCAAGTAAGGACTCCATCCTCACTTTCCAAGTAGAGTAGTTTGATGAACTCAACCTTTCACTAGACTCTAGCATGATCCCACCATTGGAAGCCATGATTCTAATGTTTCTTCAACTTTTAGGTTTTGTCCTAAAGCACTTAGCACTCACTTTTCTCTCAACAAATGATAGATAAAGAGATCTATGAAGATTTAGGACCCTAAAACACTTCTATCTTGAACCTAGATGGTTTCCAAGCATAGAAAGGAAGATTGAAACACATGCAACACTTTGCACACACTAAGAATGGATTACAAAATCAAACCAACCTGAACACACTCTTGCTTAAGCTCTCAAACTTTCCAGCAAGTGACCAAATCAAGTTATGGTGTGAAGAGTTACTTGCATTCTTAGAAAATACCCAAAACTAGGATGCCAAGATTACCTAGTAATGAACAAACTTGATCAACATATGATCAACACACTAAGATATTGATTCAACCTGTAAAACCACATGTAAACCACACTTCTAAAAGTTTATAAACTCCAGCAAGTGATAAATACAAGATTTAGAGGTGAATGAATGAGCACACTTAGTGAATCACAAGACTAGCTTCACTATCTTGTCAAATCTTGGTGTTTAGATGTAGATCTAAGATCACTTCACATGAGAATGTTCCTCAACCTGTTAAGAACCTGAAAACACACTTGCATAATGGTTAACACCTTCCAGCAAATGCTCCAATCAAATTACATAACGAGAGTTACTTACATGCTCAACAAAGTACACCAAAATTTATGCCAAAATTGATGACAATCTTTACAATATGCTCTTCACAATGGAGCTTACAATATGTTCACCCAAAAAAGGGGATCTTTCATCCAAATGGGAGCTTTGCTCAGCCTTTATGAGAATTACAACTCACTCAAAAGAGCATTTGTCATCCACTTAAGGAGAAGTTTCATCCACTTAAGGAGAGTGTTCATCCAAGAATGGAGATTGTCAACAATAGGATTGAAAAGAACATTGTTAGTATTGAATATGCACAAGCCTCACAATCACAAATGATTAGGTGTTATGATCTGATCCAAAATAGTTTCTTTTCAGCCTCTGATCTTCAATAGACCTGAAATATGCTTTTGATCCACAAGCTCAACTCACAAAACAAAGGTTAGTAAGATTTGATCAACAAAGCAATGCAAAATCATGCTAGAACTTGATCAAACATCCAAATATCACCAAAAATGGAATACTTACTGTAAATAGAAGCCAACCAGCTCTGATACCATGTGAAAAATACAGATCCTAAGTGGATCTAAACTCCAAGATCATTGGCTTGAATGCTTGCACTCCAAACTACATAAGCTAGGAATTGGCAACACATTCTATGCTACCTAGAATGCAAAGAACTTGATCAAAAAGCATCTATCACAAATGGAAACTTCCATAAACATCAAGTGCGGCCCAAAATAGCATTATACAGTCCATAATACATCAGCCTACCACTTTTGGAAAGCACCTAAGATCATACACAATAGCTTGAAGACAATACACACAACAATGCTCTCAATGGAGGAAGAAACAATGACAATGATCTATTGATCTCAATGAAGCATACAAAAGGTTTCTCCAACCTGTTCTCCATGACTTCCCTACTATTTATGGATGAGGAAGATGACTCTCTCTCCTCTCTCTAGAAGGTACTTGACCCTAGATATTCCCTATATAGGAAAAATAGCTAAAAATGGCTTATATGACCAAAATACATCAAAATGGTCTCATTTTGAAGGGTATGAAGTTTGACACTTCATCATACTGAAAAAATACAGTAAATAAAAACATTGTGGCCTGGTTCACACGTGTGAAACTCCAGAACCAAAACTATTTACAATTTTAGCCAATTTAGGCCTCAAACTAGCTAGGAAATGTTGACAATTTTCACACGTGTGAGTGAGAGTTGGAAGTGATTGAATGCATGTAGTAGTGTGTTTTTGCCATAGAATCAAATATAGATCTTGAATCTCAATCTAGTCTTGATCTTGGTGCATCTACACACCTTAGGAGATCACAAGTACATGTAGTGGACAATCCGCACGTGTGAAATTCAACAATAAGGTGTTAAATATAAGCAATCTCTATGCTCTTTTTCCCAACACAAGGACCAAATTTGAACTGTTTGGCACGATAGACATCAAATTTGAGCTATATATCAATTTTATTGATAACGTATGTAGAGGTCAAAACTAAGCTCCTTGATAAGGGCAATCTAAATCTATTGAACTTGAGATTGGTAAACGAAAACCCTCAATGAGTTGTGTGGAGTAATGAGTGTCATGTACTTCTAGACCAAAGCTACATTTCAAGCATAAACTTTGAGCCAGTTGAATTTCCAAAACTTAGGATTTCTCAAATTCAATCAATCAATGAGTCATTTTGAAGATAAGGACCAATGCCAAGCTATCATGAGTGATGGCTTGCTGAAATTTCTTGGTACAACACATCCTCTGGTATGGGATCATGATCAATAGCAAAAAACGAATATGTGCAATGGCAAGGGTGGATCAGATGTTCCTGGTTCACTACTATGGTCTACCTCGGTACTCAAAATAACCATTCATGTGGCCCAGTTGTGCAAAAATTTGGCTACTCTTAACAAGGGCCATCATTTGTTTTCATATCTTGAGTGATCTATCATTTGTTTCATCCCGAAGGCCATCATTTGTTTTCATATCCTGAGAGCCATCATCAGGTGCCAAATTTCTTGATGGGCATTAAGTATGGACAAATAGTTACATGCTCACATGGACAGATAGTTACATACTCTCATGGACAGATAGTTACAGCCATCATATCCCATGTTTTGGGTATAGAAGAGAGGGTGAATGATGGGAAATGCTCAAGACAACAATCATACACTTATAACTGAGCCTTGGGTGATGGATGGATTCACCAGCTTGTGAAATCACAAAGCTATGCAGTGGACAAAAACTAATCTTCATTTTCTTGTTTTGTGTATGTGTATGTGTATGCACATGCACGTGAATGTGTGTGTTTGTGTGGTTGGGGGGGGGGGGGGGGTGGTAGCTAGTGGAATAGATATAAATTTTATTTGTGACTTTTGTGACATGACTTTGTCATGTGTTCGTTTATTGTTCCAATGTGAAATAGTCTATTGTTGATGTGACTCTCGCTCTCTCTCTCATGCAAATGGTCCCTGGAGTTGGGACGGAGTACGCAAAAATCTTGTTTGTGGATTGTATGAGATAACTTTTTAATGTATGTGCTTGTTGCTTGGGTGTGTTTGTTTCTTGCGTGTGTATACCAAATAACCCCTCTTTTCTTTCCGTGTCGAAACAATCCCCCATCAAACCCACAAAATCAAACTAGAATAGATGCGGCTTATTCTAGATTTATTTGAATGCTTTGCAATTCTTTCATTGGAATAACTTACAATTGTGGTTCTCTTACAAGTTTTAAGGTCCGTGTGACATGACTTTGAACAGTGGCTACCGTATAAGAGGTGTCTGAATATTAGATGGACTGACCTACCTCAAGACCAAAAGTGCCTCGAAAGCATGTGGTGGAGAGTGACTAAATATACCTATTTGCATTGCTCTTTCATAAGAGGCTACTTGTAAATCAGGAACTTTCCTTAAATGTGGGCACCTATGAATGTGGGATGATTCCAAAACAACGCTACTTTGAGCAAGAGTTCTTCCCAAAACCAAAAGTGCCTAAGAAGGGGGGCGTACATTTATTTGTTGGACTTACATTCTTTAGAACTTTCGGTGTCTTGCATTTATACATTTTTGAGATTTTAGTCTATTGAACCCTTACATTTTAAGGGCTGTCTATGTCTTGAATTTTTATAGTTTCTGTGGTTTTAGTCTTTAGGGCCCTTGCCATATTTTAGGGCTTTCAAATGTCTTGAATTTTTACATTTTTTATGCTTTTCATCTATTTGATGCATGAATTTTGACTTTTTTAGGCTTTTAATTATATTATAATCCATAGCATTTCAATGTCTTCAATTAACCTCATTTTTTGGGCTTTTAATATGTTAATCCCTAGAATTTTCTAGGGCTTTCAATGTCTTGAATAGATCTCATTTTTTGGGCTTTTAATTTGATGAACTTGCATTTTCTTAGGACTTAATGTTTTCAATTTTGACATTTTGTGGACTTTTAATTTGCTTAAATTCTACACGTAGGGGTTATATTTAAGGGTTAAATGTATTTAGTTTTCCATTTTACATTTTAATACTGTTTCTAATTTGTTGTGTTTTTACATTTTATTGATGTTTGAATGTATTTTTAGATTATACATTTCTTTATCATTTAGATTTACCTAGATAACATCACAAATTTTCCTATATAGGTTGAACCAATTTCCTACTTTAAGAACCTTGGAGATCCATTGCAAGCAGGGAAATGTTTTCCCTACTTGGACACTCCAAAACCCCCTTATTGAAATGGGAAAATCTCTGTTGAACTAGGAAATTTTGGGATTTCCCCACATGGAGAATGGTTTCCTTTTTCTTGTGACACGGAGATTTCGAAGCAGTCTGATAATCAATCTGTAGCAGCATGCATGAAATCGCAGTAGGTTCAACGTACTGATAGATGAATTAACTACCTATATACATGACTGAACTAATGAGCATAGATTTGCCACCAGCAGCATGCATAGGTAACAACAAGATGTAGTGTACAAGTCTGATCAGGCAGCAGTAGTGTTCAAAAACTTAGAGCAGTACAATTATTGACATGTTACAAGTTGCAAGGGCACAACTATGGAGAAGATACTACATTGCTTGCAATTATTACTGCAAGGGCATACTATACGGAACAGAATGAGAATCATGATGGTTGAGCTTGAGGGAAGCATAGCAGTGAAATGCTAGCACACTTGGGGAAATCAGGTGCTAAACCGCTCCAATCTAATGGGGATAGCTACCAGAAAGACTAATCTGACAACCATGATTCATCACTAGCACTAGCGAGCTTCGTTAGGTTAGCATGAGAAAGATCAACTGACCATGCACATTTCTTGCACTCTCTGTACTTCATAAGGATTTGCTTGATTAGTATGACCATTCCGAAGCTACACATACCAGAAGAAAAGGAATTCCAATTCATGCAAACACAAAAAAATTGTAGTTGCATATTGTTTTGGAAAACGTGGCTGGCAAATGCCTGTGCCTGAGTGCATTGTAAAGTCATAGAAACTCGTTGACGATAATAAGCCATAATGATAGATAAAGGTGATGCACCACGTCCTTGGAGTTTCGTTGCAAAACCTACACAAGATGATAGAAAATCATCGAATTTCTTATGAGAAAGATCAACTGACCATGCACGTTTCTCGCGCTCTTGTACTTCATAAGGATTTGCTTAATTAGTATGACCATTCCAAAGCTACACATACCAAAAGAAAAGAAATTCCAATTCATGCAAACACAGAAGAATTGTAGTTGCATATTGTTTTGGAAAACGTGGCTGGAAAATACCTGGAAAATTTCAGAAGTTGTGATTTTTATAGTCTCTCAGATGCGTGTTGATGCTACCAATCACACAAGTCCACTTGAAAATTACTATTGTGATCCCTACAGGTGTAGCTAAATAACATTGCGTAGAGTAGACCTCCAAACTGATCGCTCATGAGAGAAAGACAGGTCTGGTAAAAACTATGCGTCTGCATAGAATACATCTCTAAACTTATCGCTGGTCAGAGAGACGAGTTTGGCAAGAAACTGATCGTTGATGAAAGAGAGATAAAGAGATTTACGATTTGTGAATTCGTTGGTTAGACATATTCCAAAAAAGCATATTTCAATTTGCACATTCACGGTGCATGCAAGAGCAACTCCACTTCAACGCTGGTGTGGCAGCAAACTGGTCTGTGAGCACATGCACTTCAACGCTGATCTTTTAATACCAAAAATTGATAGTAGACTCGTGTGACAGCAAACTGGATCGCTGGTGTGGCAACAAACTGATCGTTGAGCACATGCAGTTCAAACGATCATCCACTAGTTTCATGCAAGCATGATTCCACTAGTTTCATGCAAGCATGATGAGACATACTACATGCAAATAAAAAGACACCGCGAATAGAGAAAAACATTCTCAAGTACACTTTGCGGTGATAGAGAGAGAATTAGCTTAGACGCTGCTAAGCAGACATCTTAGGTTTGCTCTGTAATGAGTGTCTTCTACTCAGAAAAAGTTGTGGACACCGATGGATTGCTTTAGCTTGCAAACTGAGGAGGCTTGAAAAAGGAGGCAACCAGAAACTGATGAAACAGAGGCAGATGAAACTTACAACTGCTCTCTGTGTAGCGAGTCTTTCCTTGATGAGCATAGTGCATTCATCATCGTTGATGTGAAGCTCTACATCTATCTCCACCGCCTCCCACCGACTTCCACAACATCCACCTGTGTCATTTGTATATCTCCAACCGCCTCCAACACAACTACAGCTCTCTCAGGCCTATATTCATGCGAACGAGAGAGAAATATACAGAGACAAAGCTCGTCTCTCTCAGCCTTGTACGAGAGAGAGAGAGAGAGAGAGAGAGAGAGAGAGAGAGAATCAATCTTGATCTGTTTGGATGGGTGTCTTCTACTCAGAAAAAGTTGTGGACAGCGATGGATTGCTTTAGCTTGCAGAATGAGGAGGCTTGAAAAAGGAGGCCACCAGAAACTGATGAAACAGAGGCAGATGAAACTTACAAGTGCTCTCTGTGTAGCTAGTCTTTCCCTGATGAGCATAGTGAATTCATCATCGTTGATGTGAAGCTCTACATCTATCTCCACCGCCTCCCACCGACTTCCACAACATCCACCTATGTCATTTGTATATCTCCAACCGCCTCCAACACAACTACGGCTCTCTCAGGCCCATACTCATGCGAAGGAGAGAGAAATATAGAGAGAAAGAGCTCGTCTCTCTCAGCCTTGTACACGAGAGAGAGAGAGAGAGAGAGAGAGAGAGAGATCTTGATCTATTTGGATGGGTGTCTTCTACTCAGAAAAAGTTGTGGACAGTGATGGATTGCTTTAGCTTGCAGAATGAGGAGGCTTGAAAAAGGAGGCCACCAGGAAGCAAAGGCAGATGAAACTTACAACTGCTCTCTGTGTAGCGAGTCTTTCCTTGATGGGCATAGTGCATTTATCATCGTTGATGTGAAGCTCTACATCTATCTTCACCGCCTCCCACCGACTTCCACAACATCCACCGGTGTCATTTGTATATCTCCAACCGCCTCCAACACAACTACAGCTCTCTCAGGCCTATACTCATGCGAACGAGAGAGAAATATAGAGAGAAAGAGCTCGTCTCTCTCAGCCTTGAGAGAGAGAGAGAGAGAGAGAGAGAGAGAGAGAGAGAGAGAGATCTTGATCTGTTTAAAAAGTCTCGTCTACATATGGACTTTCTATATCATCCAATATCAAATCATATCCTTTCATCGTAATGCATATCTACGTTCTATAATATGCCATGTGGTTAATTTCTTTGAGCAGATAGCTCAAATTTGGAAACTTCCTATTTTTATTAATAAAAGATGGGAAAACTCATCAAGAGTACAAAGGAATGCATGTTGAAAGCGTAAAGGCCAAAAGGCGAATTGAGATACTGTACAACTAAAACAAAGCAACAATCTTGCAGAGTATCTACATAAAGCCTACTACTTGGTGTAAGTCGCTAGTTAAGATAGTTGGAAGTTTAGGTAGTGCAAGAAGCTGTGAAGCAGACATTCCTACAATTACGGCACATCGAAGTATTGCAAGTGCCTGAGTGCATTGTAAAGTCATAGAAACTCGTTGAAGATAATAAGCCGTGACGATAGATAAAGGTGAGGCACCACGTCCTTAGAGTTTCGCTGCGAAACCTGCACAAGATGAAAGCAAATCATCGAATTTCTTATGCAGGCACCGATATGTTTCCAAAGCTGAACGAATAAAGTCTTCTCCAAGAGTGCGATGTGAATAATCTCGAAATTTGGGTATAGGACAATTGTAAAAATTGAATGATGCATCATCGGATCATCGCATCATCGGTTTCTGATTTCGGGTTGGAATTTGAGAAATAAAGAGCAGTCCTGTGGTTCGTTGGAAGTCTTGGTGATGTTTTAATGTTCATCTGCTCTTTGGATATAGCTGAAACGTAATTCGGGCATCCATTAATACTGTTAGACGTGACCGTCTCTCCGATCTCAGAATGAGTACACGTCGGGGTCGGGAGGGATGAATCTAAGAGATTCAAATCCATAGCTGGCTTCCAATCTCTTATAAGTTGCAGGTTGTTCCTTCACATGTCGAGCATCGGAAGCTAAAGAATCAAACGAAATCAGAAAGACTAACATCAGAATCCCTGGCATTATTTTCCCAAAGTTCAAATACTTTGACACTGAAACTATGAATTAGTGCAATTAGTGTAGTTTCTCGGGCTCTAGATCAAATGCTGTGCCCAAGCTCGAGAAATTGAATTGATTACGCAGCTCTCCAATCTGACATCTGCCATGTTCCTGATAGATGGAGGAGAAAATGAGTTGCAGTTATTTGTTGAATACCAAGAAGATAAACTGATCTCCTTAGATAGTACACGAAGAGCAGGTTGTGCCGGTTTATTTGTTGCTCTTTGTTTCGGTGCAACGGCTGCGCCAGCCAAATTTGACGATGCAGGCAGAGCAAGGTTTGAAATAGAAATATTAGGAGGAGTTTTGACGTAGAAAAGCGATATTGAGAAAGAGAATGGGATGAAGTTAAGAGCAGACCGAGACGTTAGACGCAACAGCTCCTGTTCGCTGCTTGTAGCGCGAGACCTGGTGTGAATGTCGCGTTGTTTTGCCAACGACTTTTTCCATATGCAAATTTTAATGTATGTATTGTAGTTAGAGCTTTCGGTCAAACGCTTTTGTGCTGGAGACCGTAACGAATGGCCATTTTGTGAACGGTGAGGTGTTTGAGGCAAAGGCGGCCCCCTGTGTCTTGCACCATTGTTTGTTGGACAACTTGAGATGCATGAAATCATCCAAGTGAGTGAGGCAAATGCCCCACAAATTGTCATATCTCTTCTCTGGTATTAGGTCAATGTATGGATTGTCTCTCTAAGGACCTATTGGCGTCTGGGACAAAAAATCATGTAGAGTTTTGAGACTCGTATTCCCAAGACATACTATGAAAATTTAGGCTCTCTAATGAGACAACAAATATGACACACTTGCTGTCACTATCACTTCCTCTTTGTGTTACCTTAAGATATTAAAGTAGTATCACCATCTTTTCATATTCCTTGTGTCTTCCTCGTTTTGTTTTGGTAATCAACCGAAGAGAGAAGGAATATTCCCTTTTCCTAATTGCATTTGATGTCCACTACTTTTTGTGTATAGTCTTGTTGCTAGAATTTGAGAGTTGATTTTGTTAGCACCATGAGTTCATCCAATTCCTTGGAGAGAACGTTCACGAGGCCCTCTTTTGAAACATGTGATCAGGCAAATGGTTAAGAAGTCCTTGACTATAAGGCATATTGTTATCTTATCAATGTGGACCAAACTAGTCATCCTCATATCCATATAAGTAATAGTTTTTGTTCATGAAAACATGGCCCTCTTCACATGTTTCGTGGCATTTGCCTCACTAGGATGATTTCAATTTTCAGGCATCTAAAGTTGCCTAAGGATGGTGCAACACAACACAACTATATACGCGCAAGTGTTACAAATGAGGCTAAACATGGCCATGCGTTACAGTCTCCTTAACAAAGACGTTTGACAGAATTAAAATTTGGATTTGACTTCTATATATATATATATATATCGATACAGAAAAGTCGTTGGCAAAATAACGCGACGTCAACACTATTTCTCACGCTACGAGCAGCGAACGGGAGCTGCTGCTTTCATCCCATTCTCCTCAATACCACTTTTCTACATCAAAACTCCTCCAAGAATTTCTATCGTCAAATCTTGAGCTACCTGCATCGTCAAATATGACTGGCACAGCAGTTGCACCGAAGCACAGAGCAACAAACATATTGAATCAACCTGCTCTTCGTCTCCTATTTAAGGAGATCGTTTTGTTATCTTCGTATTCAACAAACAACTGCAACAACTTTCCTCTTCAATTTATCAGGAACACGCGAAATTTGAAATTAGAGAGTTGCGTAATCAACTCATTTTCGAAGCTTGGGCATAGCATTTGATACACAGCCTTGAGTAACTACACTAATTACAATAGTTCATAGTTTCAGCATCGATGGATTTGAATATTGGGAGACTAATGTCAGGGATTTTGATATTGGTCTTCGTGGTTTCGTTTGATTCTTTAGCTATCAATGCTCGACATTTGAAGGAACAACCCGCAACTAATAGGAGATTGGAGGCCAGTTATGGATTTGAATCTCTTGATCGATTCATCCCTCCTGCACCTCCCATTTGCACTCATTCCGAAATCGGAGAGACGGTCACGTTTAACAGTATACATGGATGCCCAACTTACGTATCAGCTGTATCCAAAGAGCAGATGAACATTAAAACACCTTCGGAAGTAGATATTGTTCCATCACCAAGACCTTCAACGAACCACAGGACTGCTGTTTATTTCTCAAACTCCAACCCGAAATCAGAAACCGATAAGCTGGACAGCTTCGCCTCTGTTGTACATGCGAGCAGCACACAATGACTATTTTGAAAGCCAAATGAGATCATTTGGTTGTTGTGTTCCCTAGACTCTACAGCTTGAAAAGCGAAAGCCAGCCATCTGCCATCAAATAGTCAGCCGTCCATACGAAATCAGCATTTCTGTACGGTTCGGTACAAATACAGAAGGGGAACCCAAACCCCGTCAATACACTTCTCTTGAGTCTTGGTTCTCCATCATGGTCAAAGTTCCAATGAGAAAGCGAGGACAAATCTTATCGATCTTAAAGTTTTGTTTTTGCACATACATGCAACCAAACATGAATTTGATGGTGGAGGCACGACTTTAAGCGATCTTTATTAATGTTTATAGAGAAGGGCAAACTACCCATATTATAGAGAGACATTACATAGAGAGAGATGAGGGGTAGAACACTCATGTGAAGTTTGGGGACCCTTTCACTTTAAGTAGTTATTTAGTCATGTGTGACTGCGCACATTATTGTTATTAACACTTCCACTTAATGGAGCATTCACAAATTTATTCATGCGAGTAACATCATATGAAATGATCTTATTTATTTCTTATTTAGTTTAGAACTATTATTATTTTGACAATGTTGTCACTACTCCCACTTTATGTGCCAGCTTCAGCCTTTTATTTGATCTTGTGTTCTCCTCGGTCTATGCTTCTGAATCTCAAACACCTTCATACGGGCTATGTCAAGAGACATCTCTTTGATCACCTACACATGGACTATATAGACTATGTAGCAAAATAAAATCATTATTGTAAAGATTGTCAATGTAGATCCTTAAGATCCTACTGCAAATGGCAAAAGGAGGGCTATGGAGCCAAACCACCCAACCAAAGAGTAAATGAAGATCAAACCTCAATCAGCTTAACCGTCGAGCCATGGTGATTGAATACAAAAGAAGAGAAGTTTCTCACAATTGAATACCGGAATTTGAAAGTGGAGTAGGTAAAGCTTGTATAGGTATATACTGACCTCAAGAGCCTAGGAATACTCCCTTTAGAACCTTAATCCTTTACTAAACTCATATTTAATTGCTATTGATATCCATCTACATGCATATAGTCGTCAAAACACCATTCATTGTTCCACATGCCCTGATCGGAGTGCATGGGCCCTCAAAAGGTTACTAATTACATTTCTGGCCCAGTTCAAAATAGTGAGACATAAATAATAAATTCATACAGTTCGTAATCTTATAATCCAATTTTTGTATAATCCAAAATGGTCCACAATATCTAGTAGAGAATTTGTAATGCTTTTTAGTATGCATAGTCCAAGAATTTTTAAAATTTCTAAATATGCCCAATCATCAACTTTAAAATCTCTGGAAGACCTCTTAAAATCAGTACAATGCTTAGCTTTATCTTGAGCAATACAGATACTTTTATTTTCTAATTGCAACATCTCTTGCATACATCTTTTAGGATATTGTCAACTTTTTAGACTCTTAATAGATTTAGTCTCCACATTAACTGGAGATCTAGGTTGAAAACCACACATAAATATAAATAGACTATAACCTATACTAGAATGTTATCAGTATATTAAACAAACTCCATTAAAGAAACACAATTCTCTCAATGAGACTGCCTGTGAGACACACATGTAAGAGACTTGATAAAATATCAAATATATGATAAAATGAAGTTGTTGTCCATACAATAATAGTACCCTACTGTACTTCCCACGTGTGGATCCAAAAATAGCAAAATAAGAGAATTTTACACACAAGATTGCAAGATATCATCAAGATAGTACACCAATGGATAGATGAACCCAAGAAAACTCATGTATCATTGAAGCATGAAATGAGAGAGAGAGAGAGAGAGAGAGAGAGAGAAAAAAAAAATCTCTTCCTTCATGAGTTTACATCCTTTTATAGCAGGTCCATGTCTCATTAATAATTTTGTGCTTTTCCTCCATATCAAAAACCTTACCAACAATGTGACTATATTCAATGCATCTAACATTCAAACCTGAATGTGTCCAAACTCGACCTCCTAGCTTTCCCACACTTTCTAATAGTGGTAGTTCAAATGAACTTTGAAAAAAATAACTTTTATAAAGTTTATCTCTAAGTCTAAAATGCATTTTGGCCTAATATTGACAATTAACCAAAATATGACTAAACTTGAGTAAACTAGTTGAACTTTCTCACAATGGCAGTAGATGGCCAGGACACTTTATCATCAAAGCACCTATAGTTTACTTATGATTTACTAAGCATTCATCCACAGAAAAAGTGCTTAAGAGATTGAAAACACCAAGATTGCTTCACAAACCAATGTTTCTCATCATTAGGTTCACAATGGATCCATCATGGATCAAGTACACAATCACCATAATTTCTCTCTAAGCTGCATCCAGCACGTGTGGGATAGCTCATTGTACTTATCCATATCCACTTTGGATAAGATCTATCAAGTTTGCGTTATCATCCATTGGTGGTTTGTGTTGACCTTGTAGATTCCTACAATCTAGGACCTAACTCCTAATGAGAGAGAGAGAGAGAGAGAGAGAGAGAATCTCTTTCTTCACGAATTTACATCCTTTTATAGCAGGTCCATGTCTCATTAATAATTTTGTGCTTTTCCTCCATATCAAAAACCTTATCAACAATGTGACTAGATTCAATGCATCTAACATTCAAATTTGAATGTGTCCAAACTCCACCTCCTAGCTTTCCCACACTTTCCAATAGTGGTAGTTCAAATGAACTTTGAACAAAATAGCTTTCATAAAGTTTATCTCTAAGTCTAAAATGCATTTTGACCTAATATTGACAATGATAGGAGTTAGGTCCTAGATTGTATTAAATAATTGGAGGGATGCCATGCAAAAGGAGTATGATGCTCTTTTGGAGAATCATACATGGAAGTTGCGGATCTTCCTCATGGAAGAAAACCACTTGAGTGCAAATGGATCTATAGATTGAAGTACAATTAAAATGGGACAAGGCAAGGCTAGTGGCAAAGGGGTTCTTGCAAATCAAGGGAGTAGATTTTGATGAAACTTTTGCTCCTGTTGCTAAACTAGTTTCCATAAGGTTGATAATTTCTCTTGCAACTAATTTCAATTGGCCTCTATTTCAACTTGATGTGACTAATGCATTTCTCAATGGTTATTTGGAAGAGGAGATCTTCATGAAGCAACCCGAGGGCTTCATCAAAGAAGATCAAGAAGAGAAAGTGTGTTTGTTGCTAAGAAGCCTTTATGGGCTTAAGCAAGCAGCAGATCTCGGTATTCTAGGTTGAATGCTTTCTTGAACTCTATAAGATTTGTTGTAAGTGCTTATGATCCTTCTTTGTACTTAAAATTCAATGATGGTAAAATCATCATTCTCATTTTGTATGTAGATGACATTATCCTTCGTGGAAATGATCCTGATGGTATACAAGAAGTGAAGCATTGTCTAAAGAGTTTAAGATGGTGGATCTTGGTAATCTTCACTTCATATTAGGAATAGAAGTTTCAAGAAACAAATATTTGAGTTTCATTTGACAATCCAAATATGCTTCTTCTATTTTAGGAAAGTTTGAAATGAAAGATTGTAAAAGAGTAGAAACTCCTATAGAGCAAAATGTAAAAGTTTCTAATAGTGATGATGAAGCATCCTTTGAGGACATCCCACTATATAGAAGACTTGTAGGATCCTTGATCTATCTTACTATAACTAGGCCTGATCTAAGTTATAGTGTGGGTAAACTAAGCCAATCTATGCAAAATTCATTGGTTTGTCATTGGAAAAATGCAAAAAGGGTCTTGAGGTACATCTGGGCCACCAAGAACTTTGGCATTTTGAATGATTGATCTAATCTAGCCTTGAGGGAATATTCGGATGCTGATTTTGCCAGGTGATAAAGTGGATAGGAGGTCCACAAGTGCTTTTGTTACCTTTCTTTGAAATGGCATAGTGTCTTGGATTTCCAAAAAGCAAGATACTATTTCTCTATCTTCGACCGAGTCGGAATACAACGCTAACATCAACAACAAAGGAGATCTTATGGTTGAAGAGGCTTTTGGTGGAGTTGCAAGTCATGGAGGCTAAGGTGCAACCAATAATATACTGTGACAACCAATCAAGCCAAGCATTAGCAAACAATCCCACATTCCATGCAAGGAGCAAGCAAACAGAGGTTGCTCACATTTTTGAAAGGGAAAAGGTTCAAGCAAAGCAGATCGAGCTACATCATGTGTCTTCTTCAGATTACCTTGATGATCTACTCACTAAAGCCTTGCCAAACGCTTCATTTATCAAGTTGAGATCAGCTTTAGGGGTTGTAGATAAATGTACTATAGATGTATCATGTAAAAATTGACGAGTGTTAGAATTTAGCAATTTTCACATGGTTTTTTTGATGTATTTGACATCTATGTAGATCCACACGTGTGAGGACCTGTCCACACATGTGAAATGACACTTGTAATATTTAGATCCATTTTTATTAGCTTTCATTTGAGTCAAATATGACATCTCCTAGATTATAGGAGTTAGGTCCTAGATTGTAGGTATCTAGAAGGTCAACACAAATCACCAATGGATGATGTGGCAAACTTGATAGATCTTATCCAAAGTGGATATGGATAAGTACAATGAGCTATCTCACACGTGCTGGATGAAGCTTAGAGAGAAATAATGGTGATTGTGATTCAGGATGGATCCATTGTGAACCTAATGATGAGAAACATTGGTTTGTGAAGCAATCTTGGTGTTTTCACTCTCTTAAGCACTTTTTCTGTGGATGAATGCTTAGTAAATCATAAGTAAACTATTTCTCTGTCATCAGGTTGTACTTTAGCTGTACCTCACACGTGTTAAGCTGTGGATCATCATTTCTTGATTGTTCTTGCTTGGAATCACAAAGATTGTCAAGTAGAAGCTAGATTTGGAAGCTAGTCTTGATATAGATCAAGATCCCAAGCTACCAATCACTCTTTGTGATCATTTGTAGATCAAATTCAATCCTTAAACTCTGAAATTTGACATCAACCAGCGCTAGGAACCTAGTTGCCAGGTCTTAGCTCCATCTACGAGCGCAAGCCAGGCACTATGCCCAGCACGTGTTGGTGGCTCCGAGACTAGTCAGTCTATGTCTGAATGTAGCCTCTTCCAAATTTGATAAAGTTGATCCTTGGGGATCATTACCATTTCAGTTTTGCCTCCGGTATGGTCCAAGTGGAAGGACCCTTACTACATTCTTTTTGCATCGTCGACGCCTAACGGTCCACATCACCGACGTGTGGCTCGTTGCTATGCCATTTGGTCAGTTTGGCGACCACTCTACCTTGGGTTTTATGTATGGCTTGTCTTTGCCTTTGGTTACCTTTTGGGGACAGATTCTGAGTTGGCTTTCAGGTTGGTTGGAATTTTCTCACGTCTGAATGGTTAAGCTTGTTACGTTTCTAAGTTGGATTTTATGTAAGTGCATGATGGAATAAATTAGATTTAAGAGCATGTTGGGGAAACCGCTCAAGTCCCAGTGCCCTTTGAGATGCCAACGCAACAATAACACACTTGCCATTGAAATGGCTATGGTTGTATCGGATTCCCTGCCTACATTTGTGGCAGCATCTCTTGTAGCGGTGGTTGCTAATACTGAGGCTGTTGCATTTGCAGTTGGTGTAGTTGGTGTGCTTGGACTACAAATGCTCCAACGGATCTTACCGGTTGTAGTCTTCTACAGTCATTTGTCCAGTGGTTATATGCATTACAAATCACATGATACCGAGTACTATTAGGAAACTCATTAATATAATGTCCTTCTTGATTGCAGTTTTGGCAGGACCGGACATTCCCTTGGCGAAACTCCATAGTAACAAACTCTTTCGTGACTGCTAGACATGGCTCACTAGCTTTCACCTTCTGCTTATTCTTCTTTGACCATTTCCCATCACGCAAAGAAGACGAACTCTCTTTCGAACTCGAAAAATCATCTGATTCTATACTTGTATCTGAGTCAAAATCAGACGAGTCATCTCGCCGATGATGTTGACGCTATCGCCGGTACTTCTTTTGAGTCTCTTCTTTTTCCAATTGTCTTGCAGCATCCACAATATGTTCCAGGCCCTGACCCTGTAATGAAGTAGTTCCCCGTCGAAGAACCTTATGTAATCCATGACGGAAATACTTAATGTGTTTTTCATTTGTGAGTAATTCCTATAATCTCTTTTTCAGAACCTGAAAATGTTGAACATAAGATAATACGTCCTCCTTTCGTTTCTGCTTGATCGCTTGCAATTTGTCTATATTTCTTCATCCTCATGTTCCTTTCGATACCTTTTCGGGAATGCCCTTTGCAATTCATCCCAGCTCCGAGACTCTTGCAATCCATATTGTGAGTCCACTTTAAGACATTTCCTTTCAATGTGGTTGAAAAAAATTCCAAATTCTGAATGTCCTCCACTTCAAGGTTTGCCTAACAAACTGCCAAAAACTGGTGAATGCCCATGTCAGGATCATCGTGCTTCTTACCTTTAAAACACTAGAATATAGCCACCTGAGTACGGTGGCCTATTGAAACAGTCTCCATTGCATATCGAATCATAGATTTTTCCAAATCCGAACAGCCAGCACCTGTAGACATTAGAGGCAACTCCACTTCCTCCTCTGCTAACTCTACCCACAATTCAAATTCGTCCCACTCCAGAATATGCTACTAGAAAGAAATGGTCCCGACAACGGAACCAAAAAGGTGTTAGGGGTGTGTTTTAGTCCATTAACTCCCAGTTCCTAATTTCAACAACGAAGCCCTCAAAGTTAACTAGAATCCAATAACAATAACAACATCAATATCTATCCAATAGCATTATACCAATTAAACAGAGGTAAACCATTGCAAACTACTGTTCATACGATAATTAATTTGATTCTATGCAAATATCTAACAGCCATCCTCACAACACCCAACATATAATAGTGTAATAGTCAATTTCTGAAGTAACAGCTGATACACAATATTCAATGCCTACATGCTAGTTGCTCAAAAGGTCTTAAGCAAAGTAACACTCTCTTGCTGCTTGCAACTCACACAAAGACTGAACTAAGTATAACTAGTAGTCGGCTCTCACCCTTCGTCTCTTGCATACGCTACTGCCTGAATAGTCCTGTATTCAAAAGCCCCCCTTTTGGCTTCAGATTTCCTATTTATCTTCATGTGAAAACACCACAATTTCCTATCGCCCTTCATTGTAATGACCATAAATGGTCGTTCCATCTTGCCGTTCAGCACCGTAATTGAGGATACTACAGTCACTTACGGTCTGTTCAACTTCCTGTCGAAGACCACAAACATTACTCCTACAATTAATTGCCGACCGTTCAACTTCGCCTTGAGTATGACTTAACATAACATTCTACTTACAACGACACTTCCTTCTTACACATCTAACTAATTGTGCCTATCCACTTCGTAATAATCAACTTACGATCTACAACTCCTAAACACAATTACACTTTCAACATTTAATATTACATTGTCTCTTGGCCCAGTACATGTCACAAATGGTCATATTGACCCTTAGCCCTATAGTAATATCCAAAATTATCCCTTTGATCTTTGGTTAGAAAACAATTAACTCCACCAATCTTGCCAATGTGAAAAAATCAGCATCTACACAAAAAATGAGATGCAAACTCTACTAGATCTTGATCAAACCTGAACCAAAACACAAAGTACTGTTTTTTTCTATACAATTATATTAAGCTACTTTATTTCACACGTGTGGATCTAAAACTAACAATTATTGATCATTTTACACATTGGGTTCCCCTTCTGTATTTGTACCGAACCGTACAGAAATGTCTGATTTCGTATGGACGGCTGATTATTTGATGGCAGATGGCTGGCTGTCGCTTTTCAAGCTGTAGAGTCTAGGGAACACGAAAACCAAATGATCTTATTTCGCTTTCAAAATAGTCACTGTGTGCTGCTCGCAGGTACAAGAGACGTGAAGCTGTCCAGCTTATCAGTTTTTGATTTCGGGTTGGAATTTGAGAAATAAAGAGCAGTCCTGTGGTTCGTCGAAGGTCTTGATGATGGAACAATATCTACTTCCGAAGGTGTTTTAATGTTCATCTGCTCTTTGGATACAGCTGATACGTAAGTTGGGCATCCATGTATACTGTTAAACGTGATCGTCTCTCCGATTTCGGAATGAGTGCAAATGGGAGGTGCAGGAGGGATGAATCGATCAAGAGATTCAAATCCATAACTAGCCTCCAATCTCCTATTAGTTGCGGGTTGTTCCTTCAAATGTCGAGCATTGATAGCTAAAGAATCAAACGAAACCACGAAGACCAATATCAAAATCCCTGACATTAGTCTCCCAATATTCAAATCCATCGATGCTGAAACTATGAACTATTGTAATTAGTGTAGTTACTCAAGGCTGTGTATCAAATGCTATGCCCAAGCTTCGAAAATGAGTTGATTACGCAACTCTCTAATTTCAAATTTCGCGTGTTCCTGATAGATTGAGGAGGAAAGTTGTTGCAGTTGTTTGTTGAATACGAAGATGATAAAACGATCTCCTTAAATAGGAGACGAAGAGCAGGTTGATTCAATTTGTTTGTTGCTCTGTGCTTCGGTGCAACTGCTGTGCCAATCATATTTGACGATGCAGGTAGCTCAAGATTTGACGATAGAAATTCTTGGAGGAGTTTTGACGTAGAAAAGTGGTATTGAGGAGAATGGGATGAAAGCAGCAGCTCCCGTTCACTGCTCGTAGCGTGAGAAATGGTGTTGACATCGCGTTATTTTGCCAACGACTTTTCTGTATCGATATATATATATATATAGAAGTCAAATCCAAATTTTAATTCTGTCAAACGTCTTTGTTATGGAGACTGTAACGCATGGCCATGTTTAGCTGTTGAAAGGAGGCAAAGGCGGCCTCATCTGTAATACTTGCGCGTGTATAGTTGTGTTGTCTTGCACCATCCTTAGGCAACTTTAGGTGCCTGGAAATTGAAATCATCCAAGTGAGGCAAATGCCACAAAAATTGTGAAGAGGGCCATGTTTTCATGAATAAAAACTAATACTTATATGGATATGAGAATGACTAGTTTGGTCCACATTGATAAGATAACAATATGCCTTATAGTCAAGGACTTCTTAACCATTTGCCTGATCACATGTTTCAAAAGAGGGCCTCGTGAACGTTCTCTCCAAGGAATTGGATGAACTCATGGTGCTAACAAAATCAACTCTCAAATTCTAGCAACAAGACTACACACAAAAAGTAGTGGACATCAAATGCAATTAGGAAAAGGGAATATTCCTTCTCTCTTCGGTTGATTACCAAAACAAAACGAGGAAGACAGAAGGAATATGAAAAGATTGTGATACTACTTTAATATCTTAAGGTAACACAAAGAGGAAGTGATAGTGACAGCAAGTGTGTCATATTTGTTGTCTCATTAGAGAGCCTAAATTTTGATAGTATGTCTTGGGAATACGAGTCTCAAAACTCTACATGATTTTTTGTCCCAGACGCCAATAGGTCCTTAGAGAGACAATCCATACATTGACCTAATACCAGAGAAGAGATCTGACAATTTGTGGGGCATTTGCCTCACTCACTTGGATGATTTCATGCATCTCAAGTTGTCCAACAAACAATGGTGCAAGACACAAGGGGGCCGCCTTTGCCTCAAACACCTCACCGTTCACAAAATGGCCATTCGTTACGGTCTCCAGCACAAAAGCGTTTGACCGAAAGCTCTAACTACAATACATACATTAAAATTTGCATATGGAAAAAGTCGTTGGCAAAACAACGCGACATTCACACCAGGTCTCGCGCTACAAGCAGCGAACAGGAGCTGTTGCGTCTAACGTCTCGGTCTGCTCTTAACTTCATCCATTCTCTTTCTCAATATCGCTTTTCTACGTCAAAACTCCTCCTAATATTTCTATCTTCAAATCTTGCTCTACCTGCATCGTCAAATTTGGCTGGCGCAGCCGTTGCACCGAAACAAAGAGCAACAAATAAACCGGCTCAACCTGCTCTTCGTGTACTATCTAAGGAGATTCGTTTTTCTTCTCGGTATTCAACAAATAACTGCAACTCATTTTCTCCTCCATCTATCAGGAACATGGCAGATGTCAGATTGGAGAGCTGCGTAATCAATTCAATTTCTCAAGCTTGGGCACAGCATTTGATCTAGAGCCCGAGAAACTACACTAATTGCACTAATTCATAGTTTCAGTGTCAATGGATTTGAACTTTGGGAAAATAATGCCAGGGATTCTGATGTTAGTCTTTTTGATTTCGTTTGATTCTTTAGCTTCCGATGCTCGACATGTGAAGGAACAACCTGCAACTAATAAGAGATTGGAAGCCAGCTATGGATTAGAATCTCTTAGATTCATCCCTCCCGCACCCCCGACGTGTACTCATTCCGAGATCGGAGAGACGGTCACGTCTAACAATATTAATGGATGCCCGAATTACGTTTCAGCTATATCCAAAGAGCAAATGAACATTAAAACATCACCAAGACTTTCAACGAACCACAGGACTGCTCTTTATTTCTTAAATTCCAACCCGAAATCAGAAACCGATAAGCTGGACAGCTTCGTCTCTCTTGTACCTGCGAGCAACACGCAATGAATACCTTTTAAGAGAAACAAGATCATTTGAGTCTTGAGTTCCCTAAACCCTATAGCTAAAGGCTAGCCATCTGCCATCAGAAAATCAGCCGTCGATACAAAATCGTACAGTTTTGTTCATTTCAGTACAAACACAGAAGGGAACCACAGTAACATACTTCTGTTGATTCTCCATCAACTTCAATATAGCAGCGCGGTTTCTCGCTCTCGCATCGCTCTCTCTGTCTCGTCAAAGTTCCAAGGAGAAAGCAATGACAAATCTTATCGATCTTAAACCTAATTCGTTTTGGCAGATAAATGCGCCTATGCATGAGTTTGATGGTGGAGGCACGAATCCAAATTGTGTGCTTTCTCCGATGGAGATCAATGCACGTTCAAAATACACTTGTATGACAGATAGGATGATCCGATGATCCATCATTCAATTTTTACAATTGTCCTATACCCAAATTTCAAGATTATTCACATCGCACTCCTGGAAAAGACTTTATTCCTTTTGCTTTGGAAACATATGGGTGCCTGCATAAGAAATTCGATGATTTTCTATCATCTTGTGCAGGTTTTGCAGTGAAACTCCAAGGACGTGGTGCCTCACCTTTATCTATGATCACGGCTTATTATCGTCAAGGAGTTTCTATGACTTTACAATGCACTCAGGCACTTGCAATACTTCGACGTGTCATAGTTGCAAGAACGGCTGCTTCACAGCTTCCTGCACTACCTAAACTTCCAACTATATTAACTAGAGACTCACACCAAGCAGTAGGCTTTATGTAGATACTCTGCGAGATTGTTGCTTTGTTTTAGTTGTACAGTATCTCAATTTGCCTTATGGCCTTTACGCTTACAACATGAATTCCTTTGTACTCTTGATGGGTTTTCCCATCTTTTATTAATAAAAATAGGAAGTTTCCAAATTTGAGCTATCTACTCAAAGAAATTAGCCACATGGCATATTATAGAACGTAGATATGCATTGAGATGAAAGGTTATGATTTGATATTGGATAAAATAGAAAGTCCATATGTAGACGAGACTTTCTAAACAGATCAATCTCTCTCTCTCTCTCTCTCTCACGAGCTCTTTCTCTCGATATTTCTCTCTCGTAAGCATGAGTATAGGCCTGAGAGAGCCGAGGCGGTTGGAGATATACAAATGACACAGGTGGATGTTGTGGAAGTCGATGGGATGCGGTGGAGATAGATGTAGAACTTCTCATCAGCGATGATGAATGCACTATGGTCATCAAGGAAAGACTCGCTACACAGAGAGCAGCTGTAAGTTTCATCTTCCTCTGTCTCATCAGTTTCTGGTGGCCTCCTCATTCTGCGAGCTAAAGCAATCCATCGATCTCTCTCTCGCGTACAAGGATGAGAGAGACGAGCTCTTTCTCTCTATATTTCTCTCTCGTTCGCATGAGTATAGGCCTGAGAGAGCCGTAGTTGTGTTGGAGGCGGTTCGAGATATACAAATGACACATGTGGATGTTGTGGAAGTCGGTGGGAGGTGGTGGAGATAGATGTAGAGCTTCACATCAACGATGATGAATGCACTATGCTCATCAACGAAAGACTTGCTACACAGAGATCAGTTGTAAGTTTCATCTGCCTCTGTTTCATCAGTTTCTGGTGGCCTCCTTTTTCAAGCTTGTAACGTCCTCCTCATTATGCAAGCTAAAGCAATCCATCGTTGTGCACAACTTTTTCTGAGTAGAAGACACCCATTACAGAGCAAACTTGAGATGTTTGCTTAGCAGCGTCTAAGTTAATTCTCTCTCTGTCACCGCAAAGTGTACTTGAGAATGTTTTTCTCTGTTCGCGGTGTCTTTTTATTTGCATGTAGTGTGTCTCATCATGCTTGCATGAAACTAGCGGATGCTCGTTTGAACTGCACGTGCTCAGCGATCAGTTTGTTGCCACACCAGCGATACAGTTTGTTGTCACACGAGTCTACTATCAATTTCTGCTATTAAAAGGTCAGCGTTGAAGTACATGTGCTCACGGACCAGTTTGTTGCCACATCAGCGTTGAAGTGGAGTTGCTCTTGCATGCACCGTGAATGTGCAAATTGAAATTTGCTTTTTTGGAATCTGTCTAACCAACGAATTCACAAATCATAAATCTCTTTGTCTCTCTTTCATCAACGATCAGTTTCTTGCCAAACTCGTCTCTCTGACCAACGATAAGTTTAGAGATGTATTCTATGCAGACGCATACTTTCCAACCAGAGCTGTCTTTCTCTCATCAGTGATCAGTTTGGAGTTCTACTCTACGCAATGTTATTTAGCTACACCTGTAGGGATTGCAATAGTAATTTGCAAGTGGACTTGTGTGATTGGTAGCATCAACACGCATCTGAGAGACTATAAAAATCACAACTTCTGAAATTTTCCAGGTATTTTCCAGCCACGTTTTCCAAAACAATATGCAACTACAATTCTTCTGTGTTTGCATGAATTGGAATTTCTGTTCTTCTGGTATGTGTAGCTTTGTAATGGTCATACTAATTAAGCAAATCCTTATGAAGTACAGAGAGCGCCAGAAATGTGCATGGTCAGATGATCTTTCTCATGCTGACCTGACGAAGCTTGCTAGTGGTAGTGATGAATCATGGCTGTCAGATTAGTCTTTTTGGTAGGCATCCCCATTAGATTGGAGCGGTTTAGCACCAGCTTTCCCTAAGTGTGCTAGCATTTCACTGCTATACTTCCCTCAAGCTCAACCATCATGATTCTCGTTCTGTTCCGTATAGTATGCCCTTGTAGTAATAATTGCAAGCAATGTAGTATCTTCTCCATAGTTGTGCCCTTGCAACCAATAACTTGTCAATAATTGTACTGCTCTAAGTTTTTGAACACTACTGCTGCCGGATCAGACTTGTACACAGTCTTGTACATCTTGTTGTTGACTATGCATGCTGCTGGTGGCAAATCTATGCTCCTAAGTTCAGTCATGTATATAGGTAGTTAATTCATCTATCGGTACATTGAACCTACTGCGATTTCATGCATGCTGCTACAGATTGATTATCAGACTGCTTCGAAATCTCGGTGTCACAAGAAAAATGAAACCATTCTCCATGTGGGGAAATTTCAAAATTTCCTAGTTCAATAGCGATTTTCCCATTTCAATAAGGGGGTTTTGGAGTGTCCAAGTAGGGAAAACATTTCCCTGCTTGCAATGGATCTCCAAGGTTTGTAATGTAGGAAATTTGTTCAACCTATGTAGGAAAATTTGTAATGTTATCTAGGTAAATCTAAATGATAAAGAAATGTATATGTAATTCACATTTTTCCTATTTTGCAAAAATTATGAATATGTAGGTAAAGTTAGATTGTGATGTAGTTATTCACACACAATTTGTGACCACCTAAGAAGACTTGCATTGTCATATAGGTAATTCCAAATCATGAAAAAGATGCATTTGCAATTCACATTTTTCTTTATGTATCAAAATTTATAAATACTTTTTTTTAATCTGAAAATACATTCAAACATCAATAAAATGTAAAAGCACAACAAATTAGAAGCAGTAATAAAATGTAAAAAGGAAAACTAAATACATTTAACCCTTAAATAGAACCCCTAAATGTAGAATTTAAGCAAATTAAAAGTCCACAAAATGTCAAAATTGAAAACAGTCCTAAGAAAATGCAAGTTCATCAAATTAAAAGCCCAAAAAATGAGATTAATTTAAGACATTGAAAGCCCTAGAAAATTCTAGGGATTAAAATATTAAAAGCCCAAAAAATGACGTTAATTGAAGGCATTGGAAGTCCTAAAAAATGCTATAGATTATAATATAATTAAAAGCCTAAGAAAGTCAAAATTCATACATCAAATAGATGAAAAGCATAAAAAATGTAAAAATTCCAAACATTTGAAAGCCCTAAAATATGGCAAGGGTCCTAAAGACTAAAACCACTGAAACTGTAAAAATTCAAGACATAGATAGCCCTTAAAATGTAAGGGTTCAATAGACTAAAATCTCAAAAATGTATAAATGCAAGACACCGAAAGTTAAAGAATGTAAGTCCAAGAAATAAATGTACGCCCCCCTTCTTTAGGCACTTCTGGTTTTGGGAAGAACTCTTGGTCAAAGTAGCGTTGTTTTGGAGTCATCCCACATTCATAGGTGCCCATATTTAAGGAAAGTTCCTCATTTACAAGCAACCTCTTATGAAAGAGCAATGCAAATAGGTATATTTACTCACTCTCCTCCACATGCTTTCGAGGCACTTCTGGTCTTGAGGTAGGTCGTTCCATCTAATATTCAGACACCTCTTATACGGAGCCACTGTTCAAAGTCATGTCACACAGACCTTAAAACTTGTAAGAGAACCACAATTGTAAGTTATTCCAATGAAAGAATTGCAAAGCATTCAAATAAATATAGAATAAGCCACATCTATTCTAGTTTGATTTTGTGGGTTTGATGGGGGATTGTTTCGACATGGAATGAATAGAGAGGTTTTTTGGTATACACACCCAAGAAACAAACACACTCATGCAACAAGCACACACATTAAAAAGTTATCTCATACAATCCACAAACAAGATATATATCCCAACTCCAGGGACCATATGCATGAGAGAGAGAGAGAGAGAGAGAGAGAGAGAGAGAGAGTCACATCAACATTAGACTATTTCACATTGGAGCAATAAATGAACACATGACAGAGTCATGTCACAAAAGTCACTAGTAAAATTTATATCTATTCCCCTAGCTACCCCCCCCCCACCACACAAACACACACGTGCACGCGCATGTGCATACACATACACATACACAAAACAAGAAAATGAAGATTAGTTTTTGTCCACTACATAGCTTTGTGATTTCACAAGCTGGTGAATCCATCCGTCACCCAAGGCTCAGTTATAAGTGTATGATTGTTGTCTTGAGCATTTCCCATCATTCACCCTCTCTTCTATACCCAAAACAATCGGGTCACATGGGATATGATGGTTGTGACTATCTGTCCATGAGAGTATGTAACTATTTGTCCATGGGAGCATGTAACTATCTATCCATACTTAATGCCCATCAAGTGCGATCAAGAAATTTGGCACCTGATGATGGCTCTCATGATATGCAAACAAATGATGGCCTTCGGGATGAAACAAATGATAGATCACTCAAGATATGAAAACAAATGATGGCCCTGGTTAAGAGTAGCCAAATTTTTGCACAACTGGGCCACATGAATGGTTATTTTGAGTACCGAGGTAGACCATAGTAGTGAACCAGGAACATCCGATCCACCCTTGCCATTGCACATATTCGTTTTTTGCTATTGATCATGATCCCATACCAGAGGATGTGTTGTACCAAGAAATTTCAGCAAGCCATCACTCATGATAGCTTGGCATTGGTCCTTATCTTCAAAATGACTCATTGATTGATTGAATTTGAGAAATCCTAAGTTTTGGACATTCAACTGGCTCAAAGTTTATGCTTGAAATGTAGCTTTGGTCTAGTAGTACATGACACTCATTACTCCACACAACTCATTGAGGGTTTTCGTTTGACCAATCTCAAGTTCAATAGATTTAGATTGCCCTTATCAAGGAGCTTAGTTTTGACCCCTACATACGTTATCGATAAAATTGATATATAGCTCAAATTTGATGTCTATCGTGCCAAACAGTTCAAATTTGGTCCTTGTGTTGGGGAAAAGAGCATTTAGATTGCTTATATTTAACACCTTATCAATGTAGCTTAAATTCAAGGTGTATCCCTCAAGGTAGCTTGAGTTTGATGTATACATTGCAAGATAGCTCAAATTTATGTTACATATTTTATCGAGCGAGGATAATTGACCAATCATGCATTCAATATCTTGGGATTATTCGAGATTGGCCCCTTGTTGATGGAATTGAACCTGATGACTCAAGATTGATCAAATATGATATCTTTAATTCAAGATGGACCAATATTGGCTCTGATTACTCAATTTTGCACATTGACTAACCAAATTCAAGGATTGTGAAATTTACAAAATTCAAATAGCTCATTTTTGAAGCCTATAAGTTTAGATAACCCATATTTGATTCCTAACATGCTGTTTTGGTCGTTATGACTCACAATAGATAATTGAAATTGGACCAATCTTGACTTTACTACATTCAGATTGCCCGTAGTAGTGAAATTGTGTTTCAGAGCCAACAATGACACATGATATGTAGAGTGGGACAGTGATGGAAAAATCATCTATGATAAATTATAGTTCAAACCAATAGTGCAACTAGATTCAATATGTCCTTCAATCATTGATGCACACGCTACCAAGCTTGTTTGCTATGATGTAGACCCCATCGAGCAACTACCACTATGTCTGCCCTCATTTCAAGAACTTTAGAAAGACATTCCTTAGGATTTAGAGTTGGGTTTAGAATTAAGATTAGCTAGAATCCAACCTTCCTTGTCTCGACCCTTTTTGTGCGCGGATCCGCAATCTGATTGTCCATGATGTCAAGGACCTCATGCATTGTTAAGCATGTCTTTTCACTGTACAACCTAGCAAGGTATGGAATTCCATCAAAGACAACGCCCGACATGTAGATGCTCACACTCGGGCCTTGGTAGCCTGAATGTCAAAGGGAGAAAACCCAAGGTAAGGTGGCTCAAGTTTCCCAACTCAACAAAGTTTCTTGAATTTCACATGTGAAGGTCGAGTGTGTGGGCAGCCCAACACCCCTTAGATGAGGTTTTTAGATTGCAGTTTAGGTGGTGGTTCATCCGCCGATAACATTGTGAGCTCATTAAACCTTATCATTTAGAGGAAGGAGAAGTCATAATAAATCTCTATAGGTGAATTTGTGGAAGGATCATTGAGAACATGAACAGTAGGACCCATAGGTGTCCGAGAGCAAGGAACATGAAGCAATGGATGAAAGCTTGCTAGGTGTGAAAAAATAGGTGAAAACTCGAGAACGGCCAGTATGGTCAACAATTTGTGATGGAAGCAAGCAAGTAGAGTTTGTGGAAGAAGAGATGTGTGCAACAAGTGTAGCTGGCTCGCATGAGGAAGTTGCCACATGAGCAAAATTAACAATTGATGACATAGAATTATGGTCAGAAGCAACAGACGATCCGTGAAGGTAGCTCACAAGAGATGTATTTGAGGTAGGATCAATCAAGAGCGTAGGAGGGAGGCTGAGAGTAACCTGATGTCGCACTCAACCACACCATCGCTGGTGTGTGAAGGCATTCCTGGTGATGCACATGGGTTGCTATCTCCCGCTGCCATCATTATCTGCTCCAACTCGTTCATTGTAATTTTCCTTGCATTTGAAAACTCTAATTGGCTTTTTACTTTTCAATGGGAGGCTCAAACTTGACCAAAAACAAAAAAAAAATGGATGCCAATGTCAATGCAGGGCCAAGTTCCAACAACCCTTCCAATCCTATGAATGGCTTAATGGCAGCATTGAAATGAACCAAAAAATTCCGCGCTCACTTCGCTCTTTCCCTCCTCTTGATTTGTCTTCCTCTGTTTGATCACTCGCTTCTTCTGCTTCATCTTTCTCTGTTTGGTCACTCGCTTCTTCCATAGATCCTTCTCTTGCCGCATCTCTATACCCTTTGATGTCTTCTCTTTCTTCTGATAGCATGGTTCAGGATTTTCTCTCAGGGGTAGCTCATGGCCTCCTTCCCGCCAGCAGCTCCCTTGGGTTGGCTTCACTAGGAGGACATTTAGGGGGTTTGGCAGCATACCCTACGCAGTTGCTGCTTATACGCGACTTGCAACAGCTACTTTGTATGATGCAGGAACCAGTTCAACCTCACAAGCTGCCGGAAACCCAGGATCCTCTAATTCGTCTTATGCAGCTGCACATATGGGAGCAACTCTTGCGGAAAGGGCTCAAATTGTCGGAGCTCTTGGCACGATGGCTGCTTATTACAATCGATAAAGGTCAGATTGCAAATTGAGCATTGTTTGTGTTATGATGTTTTTTGTACAGACCATGTCTGATATGCAGTTCTTTGTCTACAATGTCTGAAGTCTTTAGTCGTCACACATTTCTTTGGTTTGACAATCAGATAGTTTTTGACTGCATTGGGAATTTTCTGGACTATGTATCTTTGATGAAAATTTCTAATGTTATCTCTGTTGTGCTTTTCTTGGCTTCTTCACAATCCTGACTATGACACTTGTAGTTTTCTTCAGGTCCTGGATGAGATTTTCTTGTTTACTTTTGGACTATTATCACCTCTCTGCAAACAGTTAAGCATAGTCAAGATACTCACAAATTCTTGAAATGTAATGGATTTTTTTGAGATAGGTAGTATTAGAAGTAGACATGATTTTGTAGATAAAAATTGTCGCAAGTGCTTTTAGAGTTTGGATTGGAGCTATAGCATGGTCCTATGCTTTTCAGTTGAAGATTGGATTCTGTGATGCATATTTGTTGAGGAAGAGCATTGACCAATTGCTAGCACTTGAGGCGTTTGTCATTGAATCTAGTGACTTGATGCTTAACATATGAAGTTTTTCCTTGAGATTTATGCACTTTATTCTTGGCAGTCTCTCTTGCTACAGCTCCAACAACAAAAGCTAACTTCTTCTGATACTATTTGAAATATTGAAGCTGAGTTTACAATGTATTTTTTATATTTTCATTTTGGTCAAGTTCCGGAACGGAATGTGTTCCAATAATTGCATACGATTGTGGCATGTGTGCTTATGATGATGAAGAAGCTGCAGGAAAGGCATATAATCTAGCTGCATTGAATTATTGGGGCCTAGAAACAGTCATAAGCTTTTCTACGAGACTTTGATTTAAACGTCACAATTTTGAACTTTACATTTCAGAGCATAATTAAAGTTTCTAATTTGCCTGCATGTTATCAACAGGTGGTCGATTATACAAGAGAAATAGAGGAAATGCCACGTGTCTCAGAGGAGTAATACATGGCTTCATTAAGAAGGTGTGAATAAACTCTGGCTCTGTAGGTTTCTGGAACCATTAAGCTGACTGTAGGAAATAATGTGTAATGTCTCAATATACAACTGTTAAACTGCCTTTTGGATGATATGCTTCAGAGCTTGAATGGAATACATTTTGATTATTATTCATGAAAAGCAATGGTTTCTCAAGGGGTGTTTCCAAGTACTGAGGAGTTGCTCTATATACAAACTATACCTTTTTGTCATAAGTATTATGATGTAAGAATATAATTCACGCTTCTTATTAAAAAACGCTCAGCATAAATCTACAAGCATGTCCCTCTTTTATAATATTTTCAAGTCCAAAAATAACTTTGTTGAAATCAAAAACGAATTTCCATAGTTGATCTATATATAAGTAATATGACTAACTAATGAGAACTCTGAAATCTCAGCTTAATTATAAGCTTTCAAATTGCTAGTACATCCATCTAATTTTTATAATTAGTAAGTACTTGATTACATGTATCTTATCGGCAATGACAATTTTGTCTTTGATAGAGAGAGACTCCTATTATATTTTGTTATTTGTTATTCAAGTTTTGAAAATGCAACTTCTTTTTAGTTACAATACGATGACATCTAACACAACTATCACGAGTACCAAATTTACTTCAAAAAACTATATTTTGTAAAAAAAAATTTAAAGATATAAACAAATCATGTCTTATGTCATTGAAATGAACTAAAAATAATAAAAAATGACAATCCTTTGACTACGAACTTTTGTATCTCAATTTCAATACAATATATGCCTACAATTAGCATCACAAGACGAACCATTAATTAATCTGTATTATATTTTGAAATTCCAACAAATCATGAAACTACTACACAATCTCAATAATTCAATAATCAATGTCGCATACGGTGCACTCTTTAGAATTTTTATTCTACTCGAATTATGACAAAATTGTGTAGCTAGTTCTCCTAAATAATGATGATGTATAGGAATATGCTTTGGTCTTAGAATGAAATCTATGATTCAAATGTCAAAGCTTAAATTTTCAAAATGAGAATAGTGCATGAAAACAACAGTAAAGTGCTCCAAGTTATATATAGAGAGAAATGAAAAAGCTGAAGGTAATTCAAGATTGACTTAACCAAGTTAATTACCTTAATTTTTAAGTTATTACTAGCAAAGTGTGCCCGCCGAAGGCGGACATATCTAGATTATAGTACTGTAAAGAAGAGGGGTTTGAGAGAGAGAAAGATATGTGTGTTTGTATGTGATGGATGCAGGTTTAGGCTCAACAAAGATTTCTGTGTGTGCGTGTATATGTATGTGTGTTTGCACATTGTGTGTGCATGTGTACATGTATGAGTGTGTATGAGTGTTGTGTGTGCATGTGTGATGTGTACGTGTGTATATGTATGCGTGTTGTGTGTCTGTGCGCGTGTATGTGTATGCGTGTGTGTATGTGTGTGTATGTGTGTTTGCATGTGTGTGCATGTGCGTATGTGTATGTGTTGTGTGTGTGTATTGTGTGTATGTGTGTCTATTGTGTGTGTGGGTGCATGTGTATATGTATGTGTATGTGTTGTGCGTACATGTGATGTGTGTGCACGTGTGTATGTGTATGTGTGTGTTGTGTGTGTATGTGTATGTGTTATGTGTGTGCAAGTGTGTGTACGTGTATGTGTTGTGTATGTGTGTGCGAGTGTGTGTATGTGCATGTGTTGTGTGTGTGTGTTTTTGAACCTAACAAATCTAAACAAAACTGCACATTATTACCACAATACCAAACATACGAATATTAAAGTAAATCAAATTTGTATAGAGTCATCACAGTCAAACATATCATATTGACCAAGCCTAACAACCAACAAAAGCTCACCTGCATCCATCCACAAAAACCCCTGTTGGTTACACTCCCGCTCAAACTCCTCCCCAACCTTTTCCTCTTCATACCCCTTCCCACTCTACTCGTGATCGCCTTCAAACTCCTCCCCAAATCATTCCAATTGTAGTCAACTCCCCCACTCCTCTCAACACTCCCTTTGCCACCTCTCCATCAGCTGATGTCTTGCCATTCTATGACATAGATGCGGAGAAGCACATAGTGGAGAATGATCGCGGTGGTCGTGTCATCACTCACATGAGGCAACTCACGCATGTGGTCTTTAACAGAGACATTTTCAAGGACTGGCGCAAACAAAGTGATGAGGAAAAGAATTTTGTCATTGACCAATTGTATAGAGAATTTTTAATCCCCTCCCTTGATTTGGAATTTGACCGAATATGAATAGGAAAATGCATGGGAAGATTGATGAGTCACCGCAATGTAAGAAAAATAGTAATTATTCTTCCACAGAGAATACGATTAAAGTTCGAATAAGTTAAACAATATTAGTGTCTTCAATCGGGTTTATATATGATCTATGTACTAATAGAACAACTTTTTCTTTGATTCAATTTGCGTGCGATGTAAATTTAAGAGACAACTTAAGAAGACAATTTTAGACAATAAGAAACTATTGATCAAAAACGAATTTTTATAATTCTGAACCTGAATTAGTATACATCTTTTGATGTCTTATCTCACTATTGTGTCTCTGATTGAATGAGTTGGTTACAACGAGTAGTGCACATGTATTTATATTGCTACATGATAGGTCTTTTGGCCTTTGATATTCTGTAACAGTAGACATGACCGTTTATAACGGTTGATATTTTGGTAGACGCTTTGTTTTCAAGGTCAAATATTTTTGTTCGCAAATATTTCAAGACAGTCTGTCTCTTCTTCTCAGCTTTGTGTTTTGCGATTTATTTGCGACAATTGTCTCTTTGTGACATTTTCGTGTTTTGTGAATTGTTTGTGACATATGACAGTCTCTGATCTTGAAGTAGAATACAGAACATTTTGCGAATTGTTCGGGACAATTTTGGGACATCTGAGGTTTGAACAGGAAACAAGATATTTTATGACAAGAATCTTTCGTAAATCTTTCGAGAATTTGTTGAGCTTCAATAAGAAACCGTTTCATCAAGCTCTTTTCTCAAAATGCAAAGAGTCTCAACTTCAGTGAAATCAAAAAGATCTGATATATCCGATATTGTCAAAAAAAATTATTATCTATATTATAAGTAGGCAAAGTGATCAAAGATTTATCAGAAGGAGAAAGGGTAAGGGGTGTTCTAGGGCCTATCAACGATGCCCTATTTCAAGCATGATCAAAATCTAAACAATCATCTAAATTGATGCTCGTATCAATAAAAAAAGTATCTATATCTACAATCTTTGACTTTTCAGACTTTGTACCACTAAAAGAAGTAGTTTCAGAAGTGGAAGGGCCAACTTCCGAATCGTCAGAAATATTTAACAAAAGAAAAAAAACAAATGCAAATCAACAAATCTACATTTTTTATTGTGGATTGGGCACTCATCTACAGACTTGAAATCATTATATAACTTAGTGAACATTCTATCAAGCTTAGCTTTATAGCTATGCTTGTCGAGTGCCACTAGGTCCTGAGAATGAATCATGTCCTTATTCTAAGATCTGAATAACAGAGTATTGAGCAGAGACTTAAATTTGAGATAAATCTCAGAAAATTCCTCCACACCAGGACCCTCAATAATAGAAGGAAGAATAAAAGAAACAAGAAAAAAGAGATTTGAAATACTCCAAATTATCACTAATACCAAATTCATGAAAAAAGGAGAGCACACTAGAATCAAAATTAGACATTTTAAAAAAAAGCTATAGATGTAAAATTCCAAATATCATTCTCAGGCGCAAACTGCAGGTCAAACAAGAACCTCAAGGCAATGTGCACTTGAAAGAGATATTAAAAATTACGGTATCGGATCCGAGCGTGTGAATAAAGAGCAAAATAAAATGAGATGTAAGACGCGCTTGAATGCGATATCGGATGAGGCAGTATCGGTTCCAAGCGCAAGTAAGTTAACAGAGGGTAATCAGTGCAAAGGGCACATTTGAAATCGATATCCGGCCAAGAAATCAAAAATTTGCATGAAAATCCGAGTAAAAAATGACATGTTCATAAAAAAATTTTGCATGTGTAGAGGAGTTACAAAATGACACGTGTCGACATATGGTTGGTCAGAAAAAATCTGTTGTGTAGACAATGATTGATCTGACATCTGTCACGTGTGAGAATGACACAAATCAAAAGGTGATTCGTACACGTTTTCCGACTCACGTGGACTCATAATTCAGTCATCATTGTTAGTTACGAACATTCCACATGGACTAGTTAGATGACGACACATGTCAACAGCCGTTTTTTCACACGTGGACTCATAATTTAGTCATCATTGTCAGTACAGACATTCCACGTGGACCAATTAGAAGATGACACATGTCAACGACCATTTTTTCAGTGCGTATTATTGAACAATATATGTAAATGGACTACTAAGCTGAGGGGTTTTGGATGTGATACACAATAGAGTTCGTGTAAAGATCAATTTTATAGAACTGAGCTTTTATTAAGCATATGCGACAATGATTCGGACATCACTATCGCTCAATAGTCAGAATTCATTTTTTTGGTACTTGCGACACTAGCCATTTTTATCTTTTATGAATGTCTGAAATCATGCATATTGTATTAGTTAAGCACGCACTGCAAGTTATGGATACATGTTATAAAATTTTCTGATCTACAGATTTTGTTAGCTCAAGTAGTGTTAGTAGACATTGATGACTAGAGATCTGATGACATAGATTTACGATGTAAGATATCTCATATGGGCACTGTCATAGAAATATAGAGGCATAGTCCTGAAGTCATGGCGAGCAGTTACGGTCTTATTATTAGAATTTCCATGAAGCGAATTACGAATTTTTTTTTTAAAAAAAAAGACTCTCTTTAAGATTTCATAATAACAGTACACTTTATGGGTCGTAAACTTATTACGAGTTAGCTCTCTTAGCTTACAACAGTTTGTTATGAATAATATGAATGTGAATCGAAAGAAAGAAAATCAAAACTCGATTTCTCTTCTCGGTGCGTGCACTACTGTGAGTTAGTAGGCGAACACAAGAATATGATAATTTAAAAGCTTTTAATGCACGGTGGTAGCAGAAGCAATGAGTAGACAACCAGACAAATCAATCATATGGCCAAATAGAGCATAGAATAGCATTGCAGTATTGACACAAATTTGAACGTAGAAATAGACAAAGTTGTAATCAAATTAAGTATAACAAAATATAGAAGTCAATAATGCGAACGAGCACAAGACAATAGCGAATGCTAATCACAAACTGTAAATGTTATAAACCTATTACTGACAATTTGTCCGAAAGAAAGAAAGAATCAATGCGCGAAGGCATCTACAATGTCTGTCTCCTTATTTGTGACGCTTATGGCAATTGTTACTGTATACACAAGTCTGTAAGAGATCATGGGTGGCTACTGTTGTGGTCAAATTTGATCACACAGTGCATAGAATGAGCATGAATAGGCTGAGACGTCGGGCTTCGCCAAAAATAATGTTCGTGAAAATGCAAAAATCATGACACCCATTGGCCTTTGGCCTTGTCCTTACCTAAAGGCAGCCTGTGTCCTTTTACAGACAAGTGTCACATTTTTAGAGGCAAGTGTCGCCTATCATAAATTGCGTGTAAAAATGTAGTGTCACATTTTTTGCATTTTTTGCCTATCATAAATTGCGTGTAAAAATCCAGTGTCACATTTTAGTCAAGTGTCGCCTGTCATAAAATGCATGTAAAAAGGCAATGTCGCATTTTTCGCATTTTGCGCCTATCATGAAATGCGTGTAAAAATGCAGTGTCGCATTTTTTGCATTTTTTGCCTGTCATAAAATGCGTGTAAGAATGTAGACTATTGCAGCTGTCGTCTTTTTCGCCTGTCTTATTTTACGTGTAAATATGCAGATTGTGGGACAACACAAGTAAAATGCAGCAGCATGAATGGACATAGATTAACATAGGATTTAGGAGAGTATAGGAAATAGATCCTACACTCCCCCTTAATATGGATCCATGAATGCCTTGATCGTCAGACTAAGCAATGCACAAAACTTGTTGTGTGCATTAATACTTAATGCCTTTGTAAATATATCTGCAGCCATGTCCTACATTCTACAGTATGTTAAGCTTACCTCCTTAGAGATCCTTGCCCCTAATATAGTGATATCAAATCTCAATGTGCTTACTCTTAGAGTGAAATCTAGGATTGGCCATCAGAGCAATTGCACTCTGATTATCACAGAATATGATAGTGGGGCTGTACTGATTGAAACTGATGTTTGACAGTAAATTTTTCAACCAAAATGCTTCTTTAATAGATTGAGAAGCAGCAATGTATTATGCTTCTGTAGATGAAAGAACGATAGAGGTTTCCTTACGACTGTTCCATGAGATAGGACCGTCGTTGAAGAATAATGTATATTCAAATGTGGACTTATGATTGTCTACATCTCCTCCCCAACTTGCATCAGAATATCCATTGAGCTGATGAAGATTGTCATTGTTGACTTCTCCATAGCAGATGCACTGGTCCATGGTAGCTCGAATATACCTCATGACTCTTATGAGAGCCTTCCAATGGGTAATGTCAAGATTAGCCATACATTGGTTGAGTGAGCTTACTGCAAAAGAGATGTCAGGTCTTGTACAGACCATTGCGTACATGAGAGGTCCAAGTATCGATCGATAAGGATACTCTCTCATCTGCTCCTCTTCCTGCTTGGTCTGAGGGCATTGGTCCCTTCACAGATGCAGGTCTGGATCCATTGGTGAGTGAGCTAACTTATAGTTCATCAGATTATATATGCTAAGAACATTGTGAAGGTACCTTTGTTGAGTGATATAAATCAATCATCTCACTTTGTCTCGATAGATTTGGATGTCCAAATAGAAGTGAGCTTCACCTAGGTCAGTCATGTCAAGCTTAGAAAATTGCATCTGTTTAACGTCCTTGCAGCAGTCCAAGAAGAAGATAGACTTCAAGAACAAGAAGACAAAGGCAAATTAGCCAACAACTTTGCAACTACAACAGCAGCAGCACAACCAATCATTGTCCAAGACCAAGCTATTTTGCAGGTATTGCAAAAGAACCAACCATGATATCAAGGACTATCGCGTCCTCAAGGATAATGAAGCCAGAAAGAAGATGCAACAACAAACAACAAGGCAACTTTGAGACAGTCAGAGACTCGCAAGAAGATGAGAGAGCGCTGATGGTACAAGATCAACCCAAGAGAAATGCCCATCAATGGTATCTCGCTTCAGGTGCCTCTCAGCACATGACACCATGCAAGGACCTCTTCTCTGCACTCATAGCTACAAAATCAAATTACATTTTCTTCGGTGATCCAATTCACATCAAGTCGAAGGCCAAGGCTGTATTCGACTACAATTCTCTGATGGCATCACTAGACAACTTAATGGTGTACTTTATGTATCCAAATTAACAAAGAACTTATTGTCTATTAGCAAGATCACTGATCAAGATTATAGAGCTTTGTTTATTGCTAGGCAATGCACTATTTTAGATGAGAATTCAATAGAAATCCTTACTGCTTATAGAGAAAAAAATTTGTATATATTGAGACACGATGTTGTACTTTGTGTGAGTTGTTCAGATGCCAATTTATGGCATCAGAGATTAGGACATCTAAACATGCGTTCAATCTTGTATATGCATCATAACAAAATGGTCAAGGACATGGATATAAACGTTGTTACTACAACTAATCAATTTGTCCATGAAAGTTGCTTACTAGGCATGCAACCTTCTTGACTTATCAGCTGAAAATCTCATACTAACTTAACTTTACAATTACAAGATTGATTATAGTTGTCAAAGTGATCAGGGGATTGGATCGTTGATGGAGCATGAAGGTTTCCTGGTCTGATAGCAAAATGGAGTGTGAATTTCTGCAAACTGGAAATATGACACCCTTTCGTCTTTTGACCTTTGCCTTTACTTGAGGGCAGCCTCCGAGATTTGTAAGACACCTTCAGTGACACCTTTGAGATTCTGTCTTTACCTGTAGGACAACTTCAACTTTTGTAGGGCAAGTGTTGCATTTTTCACCCTAATTGTCGCCTATCAAAAGCCCTGTGTAAAAACACAGTGTCGAGTTTTTGCATTCTTTTTCGGCTGGGGAAAAATAGACTGTAGCGACAATTATTGTAAAAATACAGACTATTTGAAAACAGTTCATTTTCTACAAGTTACATTTGAGAGAGTAAATATTTGGAGAACGAAGGAGGGTTGTTGGGATGAGTAGGAGTTAGATTTAATTCCAACAATTTGAATCCGGACAAATGCACAAAGAAAGAAAGAATCAATGCGCGAAGGCATCTACAATGTCTGTCTCCTTATTTGTGATGCTTATGGCAGTTGTTACTGAATATCGAGATGATATTCACTATATACATGAGTTTTACAGGTGTGCAGATGAAGACAGTACAAAATAGACTGTGTTGTCTGTAAGAGATCATGGGTGGCTATTGTTGTGGTCAAATTTGGTCACACAGTGCATAGAATGAGCGTGAAGAGGCTGCGACGTCGGGCTTCACCAAAAATAATGTTTGTGAAAATGTAAAAATCGTGAAATCCATTGGCCCAGAGTTTTGCTCGAGCAGATCATTTCTAAAGAAGGTTTATCGAGGTTATCATAATAGTAACTGTGGCCTTTATAAATTGGATGCTGCAAAATTAGGTGAATATGATTTGGCTACCTCAACAACATCACAATCTGAGTTGTGACATAGGAGACTTGGCCGCTTAAACTATGAGAGCTTAAGATTGATGGTAAAACTGAAGATGGTAATAGAATTACCAGCACTACAGGATGATCATCACCCCATATGTGAAGGATGTGTTATGGGAAAGCATCATAGAGAGACATTCAAGAAAGGTGGGGCTGCAAGAGCTAAGAAATCGCTGAAACTTATTCATGAGAGGACGAAGGCATACAATTATCTGGTATTAGAAACTGATAAGGGAACAGCTCCTCCTATAATCTCGCCTTCCTCTGTTTAGGGAAGGGCCTCTATGTCTTTTAAGACAAGAGAAATCTATACTATAATATTGCCTTCTTCTGTGCTAGAAAGGACTTTTATTCCTTTTTGATCGTATATAATAAGATCTACATCATGAGCAACCTGAAACGTTGTTAAGGCAAGAGAAGCTTGCTTTTGAAGGCCCTCGATCTCAGGTGCAACACTTACACCATTCTTTGCATATGTTCTGATCAACTTTTGCCGAAATCTATATACATTGTTAGGAGTATACGACTCAAGAGTGAATTGTCATCACAAAACATGAGAATCAACAAATTACAAACAACGAGTAGTAAAAAAATATGAATCATAATGAAAATAACTACAAATGAACAAAATATTACCTTTTCAATATCTACATCCACCTGTAAATTATACCACTCAAAAAATAGCTTCGTATTGTACTTGACAAACCATGCACAACTAGAAGCATCCTTCAGTTGTACACACTGCATATATTAAACGAAAATTAGTAATATTATGACAAAAAAATTATTTATGCTATGATGATAGATTTAAACTAAAAAAAAGATACATGCAAATCAAAGATAAATTGAATATACCTTGAGAGATCTAATGGTTATGTCTCCGATTGAGATTGCCATTGTCAATATATCCCGAACGACATCATGAAGTAGAGAATCAAATTCTCAATGTGTATTTGCAGCTGAGTTTAATTTTACACATAAAATTTGATACTCCCTCCTTATTTATCTTTATAGAAATAATGTTCAAGTTCCAATACCGACTGCAATAACCAAAATACAAATATCAATAAATCCAGACTTATTAAAGCAATGTTGCATGCAACAATCCAGATCAAAGCAACAAAAACAAAAGAGCACTCCTTAGTTATTTTTATATGAAATTAAATAAAATTTTGCCACTGGACTGCATTCGATAAAATATACAGCCTTCTCAAAATCGGCTTCTTTTGCCTTTATCGCTCGGACTAACAACAAAAACTATATTATGAAAATCAAAACTAATATTATCCTGCAAAAAAAGAGCCTCTCGCTTCTACTATTACATTTGAAATTTCTAATGTTTTATCTTTTAGCTCGGCACAAAATCTGGGAACTGATCTAAAGCTTTTACGTGAATCTGGAGAAAAAATCAAAATAATTGTTGAGAATATCAATTTTATTAGCTAGGTAGGCCTCATACTATTTATAATGGTCAGAATACCAAAAAAACTTGGTCATGATCATATGGAATTCTGACAAAAAAATTATGTACAGGAAAAGAAAGAGACGTAGATACAATATTTACAAATTTCTCTGTTATTTTGTTGAGTTCCTCTTGGGTAATCAATACTTTTGGTGAAGAAACTTGCTGAGGAGCAGGACGAATAATAGGAGGAGGAAGGGGTGATGATTCTTGCAAACTCAGGACGATTTGGGTCTCTTGGCAAAGATAACTCTAGGAGAAAGGGAAGTAGCTGCCCTTCAAGATCCAGCTTTCTTAGGAACATGCGGCTTCCTTTTCCTCCTAGAGGTAGTTGGCAAGTTGGCTCTATCCAGAGGCAGGTCTCTAGAGGTGCTGGTGTTATCCACATGCATACCATAAAAATGGTCCCGAAGTCTTATGAGAATGACGAAATCTTTTGGCATGATAGTGACACGCTTACCATGCACTGTCAAAAAACAGGAATCCTCAAAAGACTGGGACAAAAAATTCTCTACAGCACCCTATAAGGCCTACATGGCTGTTGCGACAAAATGAACATTTAGCCCAAGTGACAGAGTGACATTTCTGACATATTGGCTGAAAGGAGCTCTAGGGATAAACAGTTTAGTTGATCTCTAGAGTTTTCTAATCTCCCTCAGCCAGATCTACTTTCTGCCACGTCTACGGCCAATACTAGGGGGGACACGTGCATGGGAAGGCCGTACAGTGGTTGTGGCATAGGCAGTGGATTTGGTCCTGGCTATCATTCTCAAAAAAAAAAAAATTATAGAAAAAATAGTTTGAAAAAAAGAACAGGGAATGAAAACAAAAAAATTTGCGATCAATGGCCGCTTGAGATCGATACCAGAACTGAATATCGGTTTCGAGCGCAAGATATACACAGAATATTTTCAGAAAGGAGATGCGTGCTCGAAAGCGATATTGGAATAACAACGGTATCGGTCTAGAGCGCATTGTGAGAAGGCGGACGATTAAGCGGTGAGAGGGCACACTTGAGAGCAATATTGGGAGCGAGAACCAAAAATTTTGCGAGAAAACATGAAAATTACGAGGACAAAACTAAGCTCCCTGATAAGGGCAATCTAAATCTATTGAACTTGAGATTGGTCAAACTAAAACCCTCAATGAGTTGTGTGGAGTAATGAGTGTCATGTACTACTAGACCAAAGTTACATTTCAAGCATAGACTTTGAGCCGGTTGAATGTCCAAAACTTAGGATTTCTCAAATTCAATCAATCAATGAGTCATTTTGAAGATAAATACCAATGCCAAGCTATCATAAGTGATGGCTTGTTGAAATTTCTTGGTACAACACATCCTCTGGTATAGGATCATGATCAATAGCAAAAAACGAATATGTGCAATGGCAAGGGTGGATCAGATGTTCATGGTTCACTACTGTGGTCTACCTCGGTACTCAAAATAACCATTCATGTTGCCCAGTTGTGCAAAACTTTGGCTACTCTTAACAAGGGCCATCATTTGTTTGTATATCTTGAGTGATCTATCATTTGTTTCATCCTGAAGGCCATCATTTGTTTTCATATCCTGAGAGCCATTATCAGGAGCCAAATTTCTTGATCGCACTTGATGGGCATTAAGTATGGACAGATAGTTACATGCTCCCATGGACAGATAGTTACATACTCTCATGGACATATAGTTACAGCCATCATATCCCATGTGACCCGATTGTTTTGGGTATAGAAGAGAGGGTAAATGATGGGAAATGCTCAAGACAACAATCATACACTTATAACTGAGCCTTGAGTGACGGATTGATTCACCAGCTTGTGAAATCACAAAGCTATGCAGTGGACAAAAACTAATCTTCATTTTCTTGTTTTGTGTATGTGTATGTGTATGCACATGCGCGTGCATGTGTGTGTTTGTGTGGTGGTGGTGGGGGGGGGGGGGGGGGTAGCTAGGGAAATAGATATAAATTTTATTAGTGACTTTTGTGACATGACTTTGTCATGTGTTCGTTTATTGCTCCAATGTGAAATAGTCTATTGTTGATGTGACTCTCTCTCTCTCTCTCTCTCTCTCTCTCTCTCTCTCTCTCTCTCTCTCTCTCTCTCGCTCTCTCTCTCATGCATATGGTCCTTGGAGTTGGGACGGAGTACGCACAAATCTTGTTTGTGGATTGTATGAGATAACCTTTTAATGTGTGTGCTTGTTGCTTGGGTGTGTTTGTTTCTTGGGTGTGTATACCAGTAACCCCTCTATTCATTCCGTGTCAAAACAATCCCCCATCAAACCCACAAAATCAAACTAGAATAGATGCGGCTTATTCTAGATTCATTTGAATGCTTTGCAATTTTTTCATTGGAATAACTTACAATTGTGGTTCTCTTACAAGTTTTAAGGTCTGTGTGACATGACTTTGAACAGTGGCTACCCTATAGGAGGTGTCTGAATATTAGATGGACCAACCTACCTCAAGACCAGAAGTGCCTCGAAAGCATGTGGAGAGTGAGTAAATATACCTATTTGCATTGCTCTTTCATAAGAGGCTGCTTGTAAATGAGGAACTTTCCTTAAATGTGGGCACCTATGAATGTGGGATGACTCCAAAACAACGCTACTTTGAGCAAGAGTTCTTCCCAAAACCAGAAGTGGCTAAAGAAGGGGGGCGTACATTTATTTGTTGGACTTACATTCTTTAGAACTTTTGGTGTCTTGCATTTATACATTTTGTAGATTTTAGTCTATTCGGAACCCTTACATTTTAAGGGTTGTCTATGTCTTGAATTTTTACAGTTTCAGTGGTTTTAGTCTTTAGGACCCTTGCCATATTTTAGGGCTTTCAAATGTCTTGAATTTTTACATTTTTTATGCTTTCCATCTATTTGATGTATGAATTTTGACTTTTTTAGGCTTTTAATTATATTATAATCCATAGCATTTTTTAGGACTTTCAATGTCTTCAATTAACCTCATTTTTTGGGCTTTTAATCTTTTAATCCCTAGAATTTTCTAAGAATTTTCTAGGGCTTTCAATGTCTTAAATTAATCTCATTTTTTGGGCTTTTAATTTGATGAACTTGCATTTTCTTAGGACTTAATGTTTTCAATTTTGACATTTTGTGGACTTTTAATTTGCTTAAATTCTACATTCAGGGGTTTTATTTAAGGGTTAAATGTATTTAGTTTTCCTTTTTACATTTTATTACTGCTTCTAATTTGTTGTGTTTTTACATTTTACTGATGTTTGAATGTACTTTTGGATTAGAAGAAAGTATTTATAAATTTTCATACATAAAGAAAAATGTGAATTGAAAATGCATCTTTTTCATAATTTGGAATTTACTATATGACAATGGAAGTCTTCTTAGGTGTTCACAAATTGTGTGAATAACTACATCACAATCTAAATTTACCTACATATTCATAATTTTTGCAAATTAGGAAAAATGTGAATTACATATACATTTCTTTATCATTTAGATTTACCTAGATAACATTACAAATTTTCCTACATAGGTTGAACAAATTTCCTACATTACAAACCTTGGAGATCCATTGCAAGCAGGGAAATGTTTTCCCTACTTGGACACTCCAAAACCCCCTTATGGAAATGGGAAAATCGCTATTGAACTAGGAAATTTTGGGATTTCCCCACATGGAGAATGGTTTCATTTTTCTTGTGACACCGAGATTTCGAAGCAGTCTGATAATCAATCTGTAGCAGCATGCATGAAATCGCAGTAGGTTCAATGTACCGATAGATGAATTAACTACCTATATACATGACTGAACTTAGGAGCATAGATTTGCCACCAGCAGCATGCATAGTCAACAACAAGATGTACAAGACTGTGTACAAGTCTGATCCGGCAGCAGTAGTGTTCAAAAACTTAGAGCAGTACAATTATTGACAAGTTATTGGTTGCAAGGGCACAACTATGGAGAAGATACTACATTGCTTGCAATTATTACTACAAGGGCATACTATACGGAACAGAACGAGAATCATGATGGTTGAGCTTGAGGGAAGTATAGCAGTGAAATGCTAGCACACTTAGGGAAAGCTGGTGCTAAACCGCTCCAATCTAATGGGGATGCCTACCAAAAAGACTAATCTGACAGCCATGATTCATCACTACCACTAGCAAGCTTCGTCAGGTCAGCATGAGAAAGATCATCTGACCATGCACATTTCTGGCGCTCTCTGTACTTCATAAGGATTTGCTTAATTAGTATGACCATTGCAAAGCTACACATACCAGAAGAAAAGAAATTCCAATTCATGCAAACACAGAAAAATTGTAGTTGCATGTTGTTTTGGAAAACGTGGCTGGCAAATACCTGTGCCTTAGTGCATTGTAAAGTCATAGAAACTCGTTGACGATAATAAGGCGTGATGATAGATAAAGGTGAGGCACCACGTCCTTGGAGTTTCGCTGCAAAACCTGCACAAGATGATAGAAAATCATCGAATTTCTTATGCAGGCACCCATATGTTTCCAAAGCAGAAATAAAGTCTTCTCCAGGAGTGCGATGTGAATAATCTCGAAATTTAGGTATAGGACAATTGTAAAAATTGAATGATGCATCATCGGATCATCCTATCTATGTCATACAAGTGTGATTTAAAACCTGCATTGATCTCCATCGGAGAAAGCACACAATTTGGATTCGTGCCTCCACCATCAAACTCACGTATAGGCGCATTTATCTGCCAAAACAAATTAGGCTCAAGATTGATAAGATTTGTCATTGCTTTCTCCTTGGAACTTTGACGAGACAGAGAGAGCGATGCGAGAGCGAGAAACCGCCCTGCTATATTGAACTTGATGGAGAATCAACAGAAGTATGTTAGCACAGTTCCCTTCTGTGTTTGTACTGAAATGAACAAAACTGTATGATTTTGTATCGACGGCTGATTTTCTGATGGCAGATGGCTAGCCTTTAGCTATAGGGTTTAGGGAACACAAGACTCAAATGATCTTGTTTATCTTAAAAGGTATTCATTGTGTGGTGCTCGCAGGTACAAGAGAGGCGAAGTTGTCCAGCTTACCGGTTTCTGATTTCGGATTGGAATTTAAGAAATAAAGAGCAGTCTTGTGGTTCGTTGAAAGTCTTGGTGATGTTTTAATGTTCATCTGCTCTTTGGATATAGCTGAAACGTAATTCGGGCATCCATTAATACTGTTAGACGTGACCGTCTCTCCGATCTCAGAATGAGTACAAGTCGGGGGTGCGGGAGGGATGAATCTAAGAGATTCAAATCCATAGCTGGCTTCCAATCTCTTATAAGTTGCAGGTTATTCCTTTACATGTCTAGCATCGAAAGCTAAAGAATCAAACGAAATCAGAAAGACTAACATCAGAATCCCTGGCATTATTTTCCCAAAGTTCAAATCCATTGACACTGAAACTATGAATTAGTGCAATTAGTGTAGTTTCTCGGGCTCTAGATCAAATGCTGTGCCCAAGCTTGAGAAATTGAATTGATTACGCAGCTCTCCAATCTGACATCTGCCATGTTCCTGATAGATGGAGGAGAAAATGAGTTGCAGTTATTTGTTGAATACCAAGAGGATAAACTGATCTCCTTAGATAGTACACGAAGAGCAGGTTGAGCCGGTTTATTTGTTGCTCTTTGTTTCGGTGCAACGGCTGCGCCGGCCAAATTTGACGATGCAGGCAGAGCAAGATTTGAAGATAGAAATATTAGGAGGAGTTTTGACGTAGAAAAGCGATATTGAGAAAGAGAATGGGATGAAGTTAAGAGCAGACCGAGACGTTAGACGCAACAGCTCCTGTTCGCTGCTTGTAGCGTGAGACCTGGTGTCAATATCGTGTTGTTTTGCTAACGACTTTTTCCATATGCAAATTTTAATGTATGTATTGTAGTTAGAGCTTTCGGTCAAACACTTTTGTGCTGGAGACCGTAACGAATGGCCATTTTGTGAACGGTGAGGTGTTTGAGGCAAAGGCGGCCCTATGTGTCTTGCACCATTGTTTGTTGGACAACTTGAGATGCATGAAATCATCCAAGTGAGTGAGGCAAATGCCCCACAAATTGTCATATCTCTTCTCTGGTATTAGGTCAATGTATGGATTGTCTCTCTAAGGACCTATTAGCGTATGGGACAAAAAATCATGTAGAGTTTTGAGACTCGTATTCCCAAGACATACTATCAAAATTTAGGCTCTCTAATGAGACAACAACTATGCCACACTTGCTGTCACTATCACTTCCTCGTTGTGTTACCTTAAGATATTAAAGTAGTATCACCATCTTTGCATATTCCTTGTGTCTTCCTCGTTTTGTTTTGGTAATCAACCGAAGAGAGAAGGAATATTCCCTTTTCCTAATTGCATTTGATGTCCACTACTTTTTGTGTATAGTCTTGTTGCTATGATTTGAGAGTTGATTTTGTTAACACCATGAGTTCATCCAAGTCCTTGGAGAGAACGTTCAAGAGGCCCTCTTTTAACATGCGATCAGGCAAATGATTAAGAAGTCCTTGATTATAAGGCATATTGTTATCTTATCAATGTGGACCAAACTAGTCATCCTCATATCCATATAAGTAATAGTTTTTATTCATGAAAACATGGCCCTCTTCACGAGTTTCGTGGCATTTGCCTCACTTGGATGATTTCAATTTTCAGGCATCTAAAGTTGCCTAAGGATGGTGCAAGACAACACAACTCTACACGCGCAAGTGTTACAAATGAGGCCGCCTTTGCCTCCTTTCAACAGCTAAACATGGCCATGCGTTACAGTCTCCATAACAAAGACGTTTGACATAATTAAAATTTGGATTTGACTTCTATATATATATATATATATATATATATATATATATATAGATATATATATACATAGATACAGAAAAGTCGTTGGCAAAATAACGCGACGTCAACACTATTTCTCACGCTACGAGCAGCGAACGGGAGCTGCTGCTTTCATCCCATTCTCCTCAATACCACTTTTCTACGTCAAAACTCCTATTTAAGGAGATCGTTTTATCATCTTCGTATTCAACAAACAACTGCAACAACTTTTCTCCTCAATCTATCAGGAACACGCGAAATTTGAAATTAGAGAGTTGCGTAATCAACTTATTTTCGAAGCTTGGGCATAGCATTTGATACACAGCCTTGAGTAACTACACTAATTACAATAGCTCATAGTTTCAGCATCGATGGATTTGAATATTGGGAGACTAATGTCAAGGATTTTGATATTGGTCTTTGTGGTTTCGTTTGATTCTTTAGCTATCAATGCTCGACATTTGAAGGAACAACCCGCAACTAATAGGAGATTGGAGGCCAGTTATGGATTTGAATCTCTTGATCGATTCATCCCTCCTGCACCTCCCATTTGCACTCATTCCGAAATCGGAGAGACGGTCACGTTTAGCAATATACATGGATACCCAACTTACGTACAAATCTTATCGATAAAGTTTTGTTTTTGCACATACATGCAGCCAAACATGAATTTGATGGTGGAGGCACGACTTTAAGCGATCTTTATTAATGTTTTTAGAGAAGGGCAAACTACCCATTCCATAGAGAGAGATGAGTGGTAGAACACTCATGTGAAGTTTGGGGACCCTCTCACTTTAAGTAGTTATTTAGTCAGTGAATGCGCACATTATTGTTATTAACAATTCCACTTAATGGAGCATTCACAAATTTATTCATGCCACTAACATCATATGAAATGATCTTATCTAGTTCTTATTTAGTTTAGAATCATTATTATTTTGACAATGTTGTCATTACTCCCACTTCATGTGCCAGCTTCAGCTTTTGATTTGATCTTAGCAAACCTGAGTGTACCTGTTCATGATGCTACAGTTATAAATTGTGATAGTCAAAGTAGGTTATAGCCAAGAACCTCGCGTTTCATGCTCAAACGAAACACATTGAAATTCACTATCACTTTATTCTCGGGAGCTGATCGAGGATGGAGTCATAGAGTTGGAGTATTGTCCAACAAATGAGAATGTTGTTGATATCTTTACGAAAGCTTTGGGATTAGCCCAACTTTTTGGTAATCATCTTCAACTTGGTCTTGGACCAAGATTGTGATTTACCTTCGGGTGAATATTGAAAGGGGAGGGTGTTATACATAACTAAATAATACACCTCTTAGTTTAATAGTCACTGGCTCGGTATGAGGAGAAGCCATTATTGAGCACAGTTGTTAGTATGGGGTCTACTGTGAGACTATGATGCTTAGGAGATGGCTAGATTACATTTTCTATATAGTAGGAAGTAAGGCTCGACAGTAAGGCCTCTTCATAATTTGGCTTTCCCACTCCCTGAGTGAAAACACACTTTTTGGTGTTTTGCATCCCCTTCGTCCTTTGGCTCCTCGCTCTCTCAGATGGTGGTCGCTAGCATATAACTACCACATTGTGAGGCATTCATGAGTAGTTGGAGAATTCCATTATTGTGTAGATCAATCATCAAGAGTCTATTTTAGATCGCCATTTAAGCCCCTTCTCTAGGATACATGGTTCTATAGCACCATCATATGTACTGACTTTATTATCAAAATTTCAGATTCATGTTCATTGTTTTTGGTCTACACTAAATTCAGTTATCAATTGTAATAAAGACAGGTTTCAAGTTGATGGAATATTGCTGACCATAAGTGATCTATAATCTTAGGATCTCTCTCACTAACAATATCATCAACTTGAATAATCTTTCAACAAAGATTTAGACTATATTTAAAGCCTTTGTAGTTGACTTAACTGGCATGAACATTTTAGGTAACTTGTCCATGACAACCCAAATAGAATCATTTTGTCATTGGTGGATATTTGGAAGTCTAACTATAAAATTCATGGATATATTTTCCCATATTTTATGAGGGATATCTAAGAGATGTAATAACCCTAAGCATTCTACTTTGGTTAGTTGATGGAGCTTACACTTAACCACATAAGACTCAACATATGGTTTGAGTTTTGGCTAATAAAACTCATTTTTGACCTAGTCTAAACTCTTGTGTTTACTTGGAAGACCTGCAAAGGGTACGTCATGACATTCAAAATAATTTTTCAATTTAGTTTATCATTTTTTGGTACAAAAATATTTTCATTCCGAAACAATAATCCATTTCAAACGAGAAACTATTTTACAATTTCATTATTTGTCTTAGTGGATTTAGATATTTGAGAATCATTCTTAGCTCCATTTCCTTTTTGATAGATGGTACCTGGACATAGGTGCTACCCAACACATGACCTCTCGCAAGGAATGGTTTACGGAGTACACAACTTACAGTAGAGACCAATTTATCTACCTCGGAGATTCTAGCACCATACGCGTGGAAGGCAAAGGAGCAGTGAAGATCAGCTTCAACAACGATCTGTCCATTTGTGTTCCTAACGTCCTTCATGTTCCTCAGTTATTAAAGAACCTATTATTAGTCTCAAAGACAACTGGTAAGGGCTACATTGTTAGCTTCTCATCTGAGGAGTGTACAATATTCGAGCAAGATACTCCTCTGACTACATGCACTGGAGTTGGGAACCTTTACGTATTCTCTAATTCAGTTGCATTAGCTGGTATCTCCAATGAGAATGTAAATGACAGTGTTTTTCTGTGGCATAGTCAATTTCGACACATGAATACAAGATCACTTTCTTATATGCTTTGTAATAATCTAGTTGATGATTTGAATTTCCTGTCTTCATTAGATAGGAGATCTTTCTTTTGTGAATCATGCATCTATGAGAAGCACTCTAGCCCATCAAATCAAAGCATGTATTAGATCTTGTACATAGTATTAGCATGTATTAGATCTACGTGGATCCACACGTGTGAGGACCTGTCCACACATGTGAAATGACACTTGTAATATTTAGATCCATTTTTATTAGCTTTCATTTGAGTCAAATATGACATCTCCTAAATTATAGGAGTTAGGTCCTAGATTGTAGAAATCTAGAAGGTCAACACAAACCACCAATGGATGATGTGGCAAACTTGATAGATCTTATCCAAAGCAGATAAGTACAATGAGCTATCCCACAAGTGCTGGATGCAGCTTAGAGAGAAATTATGGTGATTGTGTACTTGATCCATGATGGATCCATTGTGAACCTAATGATGAGAAACATTGGTTTGTGAAGCAATCTTGGTGTTTTCACTCTCTCAAGCACTTTTTCTATGGATGAATGCTTAGTAGATTATAAGTAAACTACATGACATACTTCTGAGCTATGATTAAAAAGTTATGGCAAGTCAAAAGTATTAGTGTTATAATATTTTAATAATAAAAAAGGAATCTTGCATGAATTCTTAAAGGGTCTTTTTGGAACTCAAAACTCCTCTAATGAGGTGTGATCTATTTATAGTTGACCTGCATGGGGATTTCATGGTTATATGCACAGGACTTAACTCTCTATATAATGAGGTGGGGATTCTTCCATGGACATATTGGTGGATTTAGGTCACCAGTTTCTCTCTTCTCCTATTGCTTCACATGGGATGGCTCGGGGGCTAGATCCAGTTTTGATCTAGGATTGGTTGGGTGTTTTGGCTCCATAGTCTCTCTTATTGTGTTCTCCTATCATCATCTTAGAGGCAATCCTTTTGGGTTATTACATCTTCTTTCTCTTTGTTGGGCTATTGACATGTTCTTTCTTATTGAAGATTTGAGGATTGTCAATGATGGTGCCATCGTATTGAGAATCAAAATTCCCTAATGTTGCAATGTTGAAATGCATATTCAAAACAATCTTTCGAAGGCTGGCAACGTGCTTGAGTGTTTTTGTGTCTCTCATCTAATGCTTGATCTTCAAATCAAATTGTTGTACAAGGCAGCTTCCTTCACAGGTTGCCATACTACTTCATTTACGTATCTCCAAGCAGTCTGAAGCAGGGTTTCAATGCATTATCACATATCTTATTGAATCATCATCATGATCTATCGAACTTATATTTTGCTATTGTTCGGAGGATAGGAATACTCTACTATTGAAGGTTATTTCAAATTCTGAATGGATTTCTTTAGCTGGATTTTTTTCATGCATTTGAAAGTGTAAACTCCATTCTTCATCCTTGATGAATTGCGCAACTGCATTTTCGAAAAATTGATTAATGCATAACCTTGCTATCTCACATTGTTGAATGGAATTATTTAAGTCATGGAAGGACACGATTATGTTTATGACGTGCACTAATTACGAGGATGATGTAGCCATTCTTTTTTTTTATCATGTATTTGAAGCAAGGCGCAGATCAATCGAATGATGAAATATTTAAAGTCTCCTGTCATGCTTAATTATTTGTCTTAAAGATAGAGCGAATATGATGTTATGTGCAATCATCTCTTCGAAGATCCCAAGTCTCGAACTATCAAAAGCTGCAGCCTTATCTCTGGAGCAGAACTATCGAAATGCGACGGACTATCGGACATATCTGATTGGTCAACATTTATAAAAATTATGTGGCATGGGACTGATCACGTGTAACTTTTTTAAAGTATACAGTGCACACAAGGCTGTACAAGTCAGAACGTACTTAATACTCCTTTTATTGAAGGTTGAAGCATGCTCTTAAAGGGCAAGCTTTTGAAGAACTAATGACGTGAAGTCCCCACGACCACTCTCCAGAACTCTTTCTAAAACTCCATTTACCCCTTCTAGTAATGCAATCCAGTATAGGAGATATAGTACTATTAGGGAGAGATACTTTGATGAGGACGACATTGTTTACATCCTTACTATATCTAGCCACTTACTTTTCATGAGACTAAGGAGATAGCTGGTTGTTGAGGACGCGTCATATTATTATTTCCCTAGTGTTGTCTTTGTTTTCTCCTAAAACACTGGCGGTATTGGCTACCACTTTCAACATTCGACAATGACCAATTATCTCGACAATTGACTCACATGAAATAGAGAATTATGCAAGCGACACAACACAATAGTGCACAATGTGTATTGGAATGAATTCAACGATAAGTATTCATGATCAATATTCACAATAATCACAATCAATGCTCACAATAATCATGATCAATGTTCACAATGATTATGAGTATTCACAATAATCATGATCAATATTCACATTAATCATAATCGATATTTATAAAAATCATGATCAATATTCATGAGTATTCACAATATTTATGATCAATATGAAGAATAATCATTATCAATATTCAACATATTCACTTTTTGGTATTCACCATTTTAGATAATAATCGCCAACCATCAATCACATAGCCTTTAGGACACATCTCTGAAAACTCAACAAATTCTTCATTCGATATATGGAAGACATTACATTTTGTATACATCCTACAAAAGAAAATATTTGTCATGGCATACTTAATATTGATTACCATAATCAATGCAGTGTAAGAGATATCATTCCCCAAACAGAGCATACCAGAGAAGAAATTTGTCATTATGATGGAAACAAGGATATATCAATAAAATACAATAAAATGGTGGAATGAAAATGGACAGACTAGTTGTCAATGGACATTTAGATGAGGCAGCCAATACCACCAAAGACAAGGACAAGTACTTAGTCAAATTTAGCATAATTCCAATTATGGTTCCAATACATTTGTTGTTCACCTACAATCTAACTATGTATGATGATTGCTGGCTTGATTTTATTTGACAGTCAACAACACAAACATTTTGATTTATGAAGGAGAGTGTGAGCTACCATCTTGATATGCTAATGTAGAGAGAGTCCAACCACACTGTTATGTTGTTGTTCATAAGCTTTTCTGATAGAAAGATTGGAGAAGTGATTGTGAGAGTACTATGAAAGAGAAGTGTAGAATGATGGAGAGTGTGTATACTAAGTTTTGTTGAAATGCTGTTATTTGTTGTTGGAGCTTTTCTTGAGAATGGGTATGGATTGGTTGCCATAGTGTGAGTGATAGTATAATGCTAAGAATTTTGTTAAAGAGTCCGAATACTGTGCGGGAGGGATTGACCCACGCTATGATGATTGATTTAGTTCTAGAGTCTTCAAAGCGAGAGGTGTTTATAGAGAACGTTATGTAGAGATACAGATGCTATAAATCTGGTTGAGGGAGAGGTGTGAGCTAGTTGATATGGATACGCCCTGTGTCTTATACTTCTTGTGAAAATGCATGAAGCTGGAAGCATGTGCGATATGTCTAGTGTCTGAATCCATCATAGTGTGAGTAATTTACATGACATACAAGAAGATAGCCATCTTTGGTTAGAAAACAATTAACTCCACCATTAGAGGAGTTCTCAATATCAAAAAGACCCTTTAAGGAATGCCATGTAGATATAGAAAAATATCAAAATATAAAAAACAATATTGTTTATTTGCTTGCCCACACCACTCCCAAGGCCTCCCCAACTCCCAATGATCTAACCACAGTGTCTATAGTCACAGTTAAAAACTGTTAACAGTTTGCAGTATAACTTACTAAATTCAAAAATATTCCCTCCATTGGTTACGAAAAGGGCAATATTTTCAATATATCTAGAATATGACCGCCATCCCCGGATTCGAATTAGAAAAAATTGCAAAATATTTACATATGCATTCCTTCCACGAGAATGAAAATATGGGTGCCATCTCCAATTATGAATGCCATCATCACTTTGGAATGGAAATATGAGTGCCAACTACCTATTGGAATGAAAAAATGAGCGACATTTCCAAATTTGAATCAAGTATACAAGCATGGAGTTTGGATTGATCATACATAGTATATAATATAATCAAAGATAAGTACTTTGCTTTGCTTCATAGAATCTAGTCATAGTACTTTGATGCAACTGATTACTCTATTATTTTTTTATGATGACATTGTATCATCTACATGTGGATATCCCTATTGATTTGGCACCTTTGCAGAAAAGAGGAGGCAAAGGAATTCAAATATCTGCTGAGTATCGTTCTCGTTACAAGGTAGAAGAAAAAAAAAACTTGGATTTGTGGATAGATGGAAAATTATATCCACAAGATCCAAGCACTTTGACACATCCCATGTTCTCTTCAATAACTGATTTAGTTACATGGATATGCAATGGACGTAGTGGATTACTAGGATATTGTGAAAGATTGTAGAACCATGGAAAACAACTTTATATGAATAAAGTTCACGTTTTAGAAGGTGAGTTAGTTCGGATATCCTCTTATTGTCAGAATAGAGATTGTCATCTCCAAAAGACATTAGAAAAAAATGAACAACTCAAAAAAAATAATAAATCATTACACAAGATAACAATCAATATCAAATCAGAACTAGAGCATATGCAATCAGTCTTACAGTCTATTCGTATTGAAAACTTACAATTATTGAAGGATGTGGATTTGGCAAAGAAGAAGGCTGAAAGTAAGAAGCGAAAGCGAAAAAGTTGCAGGATATTCAAACGCTTTCAAAAGGAGGTTATTGAAATAAAAGGATCCATGCATTCAAGTAAGCATATTCTGATTTTTGTAAGTTCTCAATGACATTTGGATTTAATTTCAGCTATGGTGATATTCTGTTAACTATCTGTTTTTGTTGCAGATATGCATTATTAGCTCCTCAGAATATTAAAGACAATGCTTCACTAGGAATGTCATTGGACACAATATTGACTTGCAAATCCACTGAGCGTATCATCATGAACAATAGGATTTCAAATGTAAAGTGTAAAATAGCAGAGTCTTTGATGGTGGACATTCAAAAAATTTTAGATAAGACTATAGTTCAGGGTGCTTGTGATTTTGCAGGTATTAGCAGGGAAGCATATGCAACAATATTTAAACTAATTAGAGAAGCTTTTAAACAAGTTCAAATTAGAAAAGTCCCAATCCCTAGGACATATCACTTGAAGAACGAGAGGGATACATTAAACATAGGTATGCATAAGATCATTGGAACTCCATTTCATATTGAGGAGGTGTATGAAACTGATGGAAGATCGATATTCTATAATTCATTAAACAATTTATTTGTTGATCTAAATTACTTGCTGAGATACATCATCACATTCTATGATATAACCTATGAAAAGGTGAGTGGCAAAATAATCATAATACTTAAGTTAGATGAGTCAGAAATTGTGAAAGGGCAGAAGATGGAGAGGGTTAGTACAACTCTCATGAATGGTGCTCTATCACAAACAGAGAACCAAGAAGGTTTCAGATTTAGTGTACAGTTAGAAAATGATATATGGTGGTTGGCAGCGTTTCAGGTAACTAGCCTCATTATTACATTACATTCATTGAATAGTATTAATACATTGTAAATTAAGTCTGATTAATTTTTTTGGACAGGTGCTAAAAGAGGATCATGATATATTATCATGGATATTCTCAAGGACATCTTATCCTATGATCATCAAGGACCATATGGATGGAGCACTTCTCAATGTTCCAGGAGTTGGAGACTTCAATGTTGAATGGCACTTAGCAGGTGATTTGAAAACATTAAAATGTATATATAATGTCTCTCACGGTGCTACATCAAAACACCCTTGTTTGTACTGTATGAAAATGGCAAAAAATGTAACTAAGAGCACAGGAATTACTAGAGAATATGCAAATCCAAACTTGAAGCCTGTGCTGCCTATCCCCTTAAAAAATGTGCATGTTTGCACTCTTCATGCAGAAGTTAGATTAATAGAAAAGATCATTTATCTTCATATAGTTTTTGCTTGGAATACTAAGCCAGCATCATTAGCAAAGGAAGCTATCTCTCGATTAGAAGATGTTTTATCAAAAGCAGGACTCCATAAAGGACATGTCAAAATTCATAAAGATGAAAAGCTTTCAGAAAAGAATGGGAATATGCCAACTAAGGCAAACATAGGAGGAGCAAAAGCATGTCGTTTCCTATCAAATCATACTGGTAGGGCTTCTAATATTCAACACTCAGTCTGGACAGATATTATTGCTGCTACTTTGAACTTCAAGAAAGACGGCAAAACCAGAGTACTAAAAGTTGATGTATGGAAAAAGCTTGATAGTATGATTGCTATTTTAAGAAAAAAAAAAATACTCTGATATTGATAAGAAGGCTGTCCAAAGGACTTGTGTCGAGTTTGTTAATGCAGTATCAAAAGCATGGGGAGATGATCACATCACTCATTATATGGTTAGTATTAAATTCTTAAAATGCTTTCAAATTTAAATATATATTTAGATCCAAACATAAGACTAACATTATGATTTTGACATATGCAGCACATACTAAGAGATCATACAACATTTTTTGCAAAAATGGAAGCTTGAGTGTATGGTCATCACAAGGGATGGAGAAGTCACACCGGCAAGCACGAGCAGCATTTCATCGAAATACACAACATGGAAGAACCAATGAAAAACGAAACTACATTTGTCAATTGTTTCAGTGGTTCTACCGCAGAGTTCAGATTCAACATATAACAAAGTCCACACAATACAACAAGTTTAGAAAAGAATGCAAGTTCATACAGGAAGAGAAAATTAGATGATTGTTGAGTACAAGATCATCATTATCATCAAATCATGACATGTTCAGAATTGCTTTGCAAATTCATTGAACAAGAAAGGAGAAATACTCAGTGTAAATGTATTGATTGTATTATACCAAATACAAAGTGTCAACTATTCAAATTGTAGGCGATCAAGCAGAAACGAAAGGAGGACGTATTATCTTATGTTCAACATTTCCAGGTTCTGAAAAAGAGATTACAGGGATTACTCACAAATGCAAAACACATTAAGTATTTCCGTCATGGATTACATAAGGTTCTTCGACGAGGAACTACTTCATTATAGGGTCAGGGCCTGGAACATATTGTGGATGCTACAAGTCAATTGGAGAAAGAAGACACTCAAAAGAAGTACCGGCGATAGCGTCAACAACATCAACAAGATGACTCGTCTAATTCTGACTCAAATACAGGTACAGAATCAGATGATTCCTCAAGTTCGGAAGAGAGTTTGTCTTCTTTGCGTGATGAGAGATGGTCAAAGAAGAATAAGCAGAAGGTGAAAGCTAGTGACCCATTACTAGCAGTCACGAAGGAGTTTGTTACTATGGAGTTTCACCAAGGGAATGTCCGGTTTTGTCAAAATTGCAATCAAGAAGGACATTATATTAATAAATTTTCTAATAGTACTCGGTATTGTGTGATTTGTAATGCATATAACCACTAGACAAATGCCCTTGTCGAGCGCTTTCGAATGCACTAAACTCCGCTAAATTTGGACTCACCACTAAAAAGTTATGCCATTTTTAGTATGGAATCAAAATGTGGACTCAAAAAGTTACGTTACGTAGATTTCTAATTTGAGTGTTTTAATTGGTCCATGTGTAAGAAAAATTTGAGAAAAAATATAAAAAGAATTTTTACAAAGGGTCTTTTTTGGATTTAGAACTCCTCTAATGCTTCATGCAGTCCTCCTACCTATATCCATCACACATACATGCAATGCTCCAAATGTCTCAATTAGAGTGTTTGGTCCTCTCAAGGTAATTAGTCACAAGCCTTGACATGGAATTAAATCATGGCGTGACCAATAATCTTGAGTATTGGAGGGCCGATCTACCATATTACGACTATTCCAGGTCCTTAACCAAATATGGCCATAACATTCAGCCCTCCTTAAACTGCTTCTATTCTTAGAAGCTCCAAAGAACAGGAAAAAATTACAGTTTCTTTAACTTTCAGTATTAACCGAAAAAATCATTATCCTTAATCCGACTTTCATATCAAACAAGTACTCAGAGAAAAACTGTTTCCAACCGTTAATCTCTGCTCTGAAGTACAAAATTCTGGTTTGGAAAAGTACATTAAGAGATATATTTCCTCCACAGGGTTACACTCAACACAAGTTAGTAACATCACCTTCATGTAAAACACTTACATGAAACATTGTGTGAAATAACCTAACTTAAGAAATTAAAGTTAAGGAAATAATAATTATAGTCTGCAATTATCCACAAACTCTGACAAATATTCATAAGCTTTCAAGTACAAATATCCTTAGAATCTAATTCTAAGATATGATAATATATTCAATTAATATCGCTAGGAGAATCATTACGATATAGAATGATTAAAACTCAACTATGAGTATCCCAGATACTCTTTTGAGTTAAATGCTTTTATTTCTAACACCAAATGCCAGAAAACAACATTCATTCATCTTAATAGACTTGTTTGTCTCCTATGATAACTCGAGATCCAATGAAATGAAGAACTGTACTCAAGCATCTGTAGACCATATACTGTAGTAGAATAACATCCACTAGAATAGTTAAATTCTCCACAAATAAAATACTTATCTTGTGAGAATGTTTGTGAGATCCATAGGTTCTCAATAATACTGGAGTAAAGAGATTCAAGACACTGATCTAAATTCTTACTCGATTAATAGATCAAGACTTAATCATCACACTTAAGAATCGTTACAATTTATAATCCTCTAACAATAATTAAGTATCTATTTATGATTCGTCAACCATAAATATTTAGATTCATATGATTCGTCAATCATAATTCCCTGGAATCCAAAATTATACTCAATCATTTACAGGATACTGGAGTATATGTCCAACATAACTCAGGAAAAGTCAGAATCATTCCAAAATCTTTCTACTAAGATAATATTGGATTTAGGAATATTTTTCAAACAATATTCTTTAACTGAAATGCAAGATTTAAGTTCTATAAACCATTGGTAATTAAAGACTGAACGCATACCAAAATGACAATCTTCTTCAACTACAAAAACTTTAGATTACAATCTAGAATCAAATCTAGATACCCAAAGTCCTGTTGAATATCGATTCAGTTATTATTCTTGGATCCATTATGATTTGGTATCCAATTGAGCTCTCTGGGATACAATCACTAATAAGCCGAGTCCCTTCCTTAACTAAGGAAGAATACTCTATCCCAAGAATATTATATTTCCAATGCAAACAATTTTAACTGTTCATCCGAAATGATTCACTAATCATGAATCTTACAAGCAATATAACTCAAAACCATCAGTTCCCGGTGAATCCACATCACACTGATCGTTTTACCAATTAACTTCATTCTGGAGTAATCAACTACTCAATTTAATTGCCAATGATTTAGAAATCTCAAATGTGTAGGTGCAGATCTCAATTATGCTAGTATAACACCACATTTATCCTCATCCAAACCATTTATAAGTTAATCCATAAATCTCCAATCCAAAGATTTGTTAACTTTGCAAGTATCTATCAAAACAATACTTGATCATATGTTTATGTTCACCGACTAGATTAAGTGCACCAAATAACCCTAGTAACCAAGAATACACAATAGATTCATACAAGATTAATTGTGCACATATGTGAATAATCTCACTATGACCTAGTACATAAACACATTATTTACTGGCAGATTCCTCCATAACCCACATATGCTACTCACATATCTCACTGAGATCTTGTAACTCGGCTACAAAATATTTTCTATTTCTCATAAGTAAATAACATATCCGTAAAATCCCTGAGACGAATAACATTCACTCTCAACACTTTTTCAATCCCACTTACCTCTAATTACACAATTTCTTCACTCAATCAACCCCCCTATGATCCTAGTACTAAAGTAAGATTAAGTTGGTCCAACATAGAACTCTCAAACTTAAATTATGATCAAACTTATTTCTATTCCAATCAAAATGGAATTAGTAACTTTTGACCTTTTACTGTACTACTAATAGATAATGATTCAAATTCCAACCTTGTTCTAGTTCCAGATTGTCCACACAAATCCCTAGAGATTTTCTCTTATTCAAAAAGTTCCAACTGGGTATTTTACTCTGAATCTATCCAAAATTACTTTCAGACCAAATCTCATTTCTATCTCACATCTGGATCTATTTCGAAAACTATGCAACCTACAGATTCTCAAACATAATTTTATCCCACCACTTCACCCCTCCTTTTAATGAAATTGTAAATTTTAATAAAAGTTAACTGGAAAGATGATATATGAAAATATATAAACACATGAAAAATTCAGTAATAAGTGCATCCACTAAAAGATTCACTCTATTACAAACATGACTTTTCCTTCAAATATTTTCAACCCAAATGATAGAAACTACCATTCTATTGAAATCCATTTATGCAACAGAGAAATTCTAAGGTTTAAGAAATTGAAACATTTTAACCTTGAAATTTATCTGAATTCCAAGTCTGTTAACACAAGTAGTAATTTATATGACATAACAGTCTTTCAGAAGAATAACTTCATGTTTGAAAGAATCATATAAATCAGTCTGATAACCTATATTTAAGAAATTACTAAGAAGTAAAGGATTAATTAAAAAAGCGAGAAATAGATTTGAGGGCCTCTGATTTTGTAAATAATGAGATACCACATTGGGATCTAGATTAAACCTCAAAATTTCCCAAAATATCCCACATTTGATCGAATGGTTTCTTTTTTTCCCATATCAGATCTTTATAGTCCTAGAATTTTCTTTTCAAAATTACTGATGTCCCATACCGTCAGCTTTTCCTTCTAGAAAATCCTTAACCGCCTTATCTGATATTCTATAGATCCATTGATCTTCTGGCTGTCCTATAATCACTATAGGATATTATCTCTTGTTCTCAAATACTGGAAAATCCATTTTATTTGGATGAATGGCATGGCCCATCAAATGGAGATCCACATCCACACCTGATCTTGTGATCCAATCAGAAGAATTAACATGGTTCCTCATTACATTATGATCTTTTCTGGTTAATGATAAGCTTCGAATCCCACTAGATCCAAGAGCATTAACTCTAGGGACAAGCTTCTATCAATTAATAGATCCAATGTACTCCATATATCAGATTCTACTTCTAACATCACAATTGACATCCAGAGCTACGAATTACTTAATAATTACAAAGATATTAGATATAAATTCAACTAAATGAATCCTACCCAGGAAATTAATATCCAGTATTAAGCAATTATTTACTGGGATTGCTAAAATCCTAATTGCGAAATACATTTCCCGATCACACTTACTACCCATGATGTCCACTCTTCTTCCCCCCTTAGAATTTTCAGCTCCCTGAAAATCTTTCAACTAAGGTATCAAGAAGATGTAATGACATTAGTAAATGTAAGAAACCGAATTACTATAGGAAAAAAAATTTAAAACAGTTTCATCTCTATCCTATACGTAGGTAGAATTATTGATATACAAACCACCATAGGATTTTAACTGGAAATGAAATCAGTTCTACTTTTGATCAGTTTCTATTATTATGATTTTTCCAATAAAATTGTATTGTTTGCCCTTTTCACTTACAGGCTTAAGAATTACTTCGTTGAAATTATCTGTAATGAATGGGAAATAAGATTTGGATTTAGGTACTTCTTCCTATACTATATTCACCCCGAAATAACATTGTTGATTAAAGAATTACCTCCAAACACTATAATTTTTCCACCATTAATTATTTAACAAGTATTCCAAAAGCTTTTGGTTTGTTCAAATTTAATGACCTAAATCATCAAAACCACAATAAACCACTGATCGGTGTTCCACCGATTGGAAAAGGAGAAAAAATTGAAAAAAATACAATTTAACTCCATTTACTGGGTATACCAATACTCTAAGAGTTAAATAGTTTAAATAGCATCGTACCAAGGAATCGAATTCCTATACTGGGTATATGCTTGAGAACTGTACTATTCATCTCTTTATGTCAAGATCGGCTTAAAAAACTTCATTTCCAAAACCGACTATACAGCTTGACCAAAGATCAAACAGTACAAAAGGTTCCAAGATAAACTGGCTTAGCATATTGTCCCTAGAGAAAGTAAATCCAAAATCCAAAATACCAAAGCTTTACAGTTCCAAATGCATGCTCTCAAGCTAAATATTAGTTTTAACAGGGTAATGATTGTTTTACTAACCAAACATGCTATTCTAAATTTAAAGAATTAGACTATTGCTCTCCCAATCAATGTTCCATCATGTAGATTCTCTGGGGGGTTCACATAAGGGAAAGAAAATTTCCATCCTCATCAATGCAATTAGCTGAATCATGTATTTTTATTTTAAACAGTCCATACAACCAGATAAATTGATATACTATCAATTTATCTATGAACTAAAACAAAATTACATGCTTCAGGACATTATGGATTGGTGTAAACAATCTAACCTTTAACTGAACAGAACAAGCAATCTAATCTACCATCATTAAAAATTTTCTCAAAAAATCGAGAAATCAGAATGAATTCACACAATTCATAGCATCTTTACCAAAATCGATCATGTAGAAGATCACTCTACCATCATATTGGACAAGCATGCCTTACTACGGAATTTGTGAATCCAACTCCTTGATTTTCACGAGGAAAATAGCACTCGAACTGGGATGTAAATCCAAGTGCTCCAAACTTCCAAGCCGATGTAGCGCTTGACTCCTTCCCTATCCAAGACCACATCTTAGCCGGGCTCTGATACCAATGTAATAACCCAAAAGGATTGCCTCTAAGATGAGGATAGGAGAACACAATAAGAGAGACTATGGAGCCAAACCACCCAACCAATCCTAGATCAAAACTTGATCTAGCCCCCAAGCCATCCCATGTGAAGCAAGAGGAGAAGAGAGAAAATGGTGACCTAAACCCAATATGTTGACGAGAGAATCCCCACCTCATTATATAGAGAGTAGAGTCATGTGCATGTAACCATGCAATCCCCATGCAGGTCAATTATAAATAGATTACACCTCTTCATGCAGCCCTCCTGCCTATATCTGTCACACAGACATGCAATGCTCCAAATGTCTCAATTAGAGTGTCTGGGTCCTCTCAAGGTAATTAGTCACAAACAGGCCTTGACATGGAATTAAATCATGGTGTGACCAATAATCTCGAGTACTGGAGGGCCGGTCTACCATATTAGGACTATTCCAGGTCCTTAACCGAATATGGCCATAACAGAAGAGCTGATAGCTCGATTGAAAAATTGCAATATTTGCTTTAATGGAACACATTCAGAGGCATTGTGCGATTTGCGCTGATGGATGAGAAGCATGCTATTCTTCATATCAAAGAGAGAGAATAAAAACTACGCTGGTAGTTTGATACACACACACACACACACACACACACACATATATATGAAATATAAAATATGAAGCATTAATCTATGTTCTCAATGGTTTAGTATGATACAGATAGGTTCGATATAGAGAAGTGCTCAATAAAGAGAACGAACATAAGCTATTTTGACTTCGAGAAAGAGCACATGTTATTTGAATCAGTAATTCTAGCCCATCACTGGAAGTAATGCCATAACCTACTCTTCAATAGCACGTCAATCATGCACAGAGAATAATGCCCATCGGAGCTGTGTTTGTACCCTTCATAGATCTCTAATAGTGGCCAAAGAGATCTTTCAATGACATATTTGATTATGGCCCTTCTAACTTGAATATAAATGTCAGCCTTGAAACTACCCAATGAGTACTCATCAAGTCTTGGTCTTCAACATTAGATAGTTTGCATTTAGTTATCACATGAAGAGTTGCCTTCTATTGATCCACACATTTACATAATAGCTCTTCAATGGATTTCAATGAAATTCTTAATGCCCTTCAACAATGACAAGTGAGCCTCCACATAGTTTGATAGAGGTCTTTTAGATAGTTGCTTTTGAACAATCCTTCAGTTAGTCCATTAAATATTTGCATGAATAATCACTTGGAACAAAATTTGCCTTAGACAATCCGCCTTCCAATAGCTTAGTGACTTAGAAATTTCAGTATAATATTCCGTTAGATAAATAGCCTGGATAGAGTAGAATCAACTATGAATTCTTCAACTGCAACCAAGGATTGATCCAAAAGGATCAATTGTGTATTTTATATTCAATAACCTTTCATAAGAAAACTTGAGCAGCACCAATTCAGAAAAAATTATGAGAATAGGATCACATATTCCCCCCCTCAATTGCAAACTGACCTCGGTAGATAAATTGTAACATTACTTCATTCTTTTGTAATGTTGAATATCAGCAGCTTGAATGAGGAAAAACTTTTAAGAAATATTGTGAATTTTGGCACTTTCGCTTCATAGCTCCTGCACATAAGTATAACTTGAAAAAATATGCTTTTTTGATTTGGACAATAAAGTTTTCGTTGACAGATAAGTCTCTCGTTGGCTGTGCTCCCCTAAAGTGGCGCCAAAAAGTTCGCATATGTCATAGCATGCTGAACTCAAAAAGAGTGAGAAATGTAGTATGAAGGGTTACCGTTCCCACAAAGAGCAGCACCGAGAGATAATTTGCCATTGTTGATGGTAAAATTTGTGAGAAATTGGCAAAAATCTAGCTTGGTATTTTTTATGATAGAAGTTTGTAAGTGAATCTCACATGTGTGGAGGATGTTCCCACGCGTGGAGAATTGTAAAGTAAATCAAAATGTTTGATATAGGGGTCTGATAGAATTTCATAGTCAAGCATTTAGGTGTAGGATGTTGATAGGGTCAAATTTGGCATAGATGGCAAATTATCCATTTCCAATTGTAATGCCACTATTGAGCCAAAATAGAGTAGGAGGCCAAACTTGTTCCAATTAGAGTGTAGACAAGTGTAATGCTTTTGTTTGATGAAGTTTAAGAGGTCCAATAGGTTTTAGAGGTGGAACCATGTGTGGTCCAATAGGAATTTGAGGTGTGTTTGAATATAGTCCAATAGAATTTAGAGGTGCATGGATCAATGGTCCAATAGGATTAAGAGGTGGCAAAGTGTGATCCAACCATAGTTAAGAATAGTGGTAGCTCATGAATCTACTAGTATCATTGTACTCCTCATTTTGGATCTAATTGATTTTGAGATTGAGTGGATTTTGAGTGTCATTGAATTTCTAGCTTTCTCTCTCTACCCGAGAGCTCATGATGGTTTTTTCTCTCTCTACCCGAGGAGAGTAGCTTTTTTTTACTTAGAATACTTTTGGAACACTTCCCACACGTGTGAGTGAGATTTGGAAGTGATTGAATGCATGTAGTAGTGTGTTTTTGCCATAGAATCAAAGATAGATCTTGAATCTCAATCTAGTCTTGATCTTGGTGCATCTACACACCTTAGGAGATCACAAGTACATGTAGTGCACAATCCACACGTGTGAAATTCAACATGGTATCAGAGCCTACCTAAGGCTACCATGCATTTCGATCCATTTAAATGAAAACTATTCATCAATCTTGAGCTAGAAATTGTCAAGGCCCATTTTCCTAGCTATCTTGTCCAATTTTGGATCAAAAGAGATCAATAGGGCATTCATTGGGTCTGACCTGGTACTATACGGAATTAGGTGCTCAGACACGTGTGAGGAACATCCAATTTTAATTTGGAAGTTCTCTTTCATGTTTGATCCAAAAATCTTGCTAGATAGCTTGTTTTGAAGCTAATTTTGTCTAGTTTCTGATGCAATCAGTTTCATTCCATTTGGTTGAGGCAATCAAAAGTTATAAGCTTTTGAAAAGGGTTAGGTAGGGCACCTAGGCCTGGGTGGACACATTTGGTTTGGCCAAGAGATTGCTTGTTTGATCCAAAATCACAGTTGAATGCTTACGAATCTCATCTATATGTGATCTAGGCACTGTTTTGAGATCTTAGCCATTTTGTTTCATGCAATATCATTGTATTTGAGTCAAATTTGGTTTCTTAGTGTATTTCACATGTTCTAAGAGTGTTAGATCCTAACTTTGCCCATACTCCATCATTTGATGTGAAGTAGATCTAGTTTTGGAGAGATTGAGATAGGTGACAAACATTTAATGTAACTAATACATGGATGAAATCTATAAATAGATCATCCAAGCATTAGAGGAGTTCTCAATATCAAAAAGACCCTTTAAGAAATGCTATGTAGGATATACAAAAATATCAAAATAAAAAAAATAATGTTGTTTATTTCTTGCCCCCACCACTCCCGAGGCCTCCCCAACTCCCAAACAGTGTCTATATTCACAATTAAGGACTGTAAACAGTTTGCAGTATAGCTTGGCTAAATTCAAAAATATTCCCTCCATTGGTTATGAAAAGGGCAATATTTTCACTAGAGCTAGAATATGACCGCCATCCCCAAATTCGAATTAGGAAAAATAGCAAAATGTTTACATATGCATTCCTTCCACGAGAATGGAAATATGGGTGCCATCTCTAATTATGAATGACATCATCACATTGGAATGGAAAAGCGCCAACTACCTATTGGAATGAAAAAATGAGCGGCATTTCCAAATTTAAATCAAGCATACAAGCATGGAGATTGGATTGATTGTACAGAGTATATAATATAGTCAAAGATGAGTATTATGTTTTGCTTCATAGAATCTGGTCATAGTACTTTGATTCAACTGATTACTCTATTGTTTTTTCTGATAATGACATTGTATCATCTACATGTGGATATCCCTATTGATTTGGCACCTCTGCAGAGAAGAGGATGCAAAGGAATTCAAATATCTGTTGAGGATCGTTCTCATTACAGGGCAGAAGGAAAGAAAAACTTGGAATTGTGGATAGATGGAACATTATATCCACAAGATCCATGCACTTTTACACATTCCACATTCTCCTCAATAACTCATTTAGTTACATGGATATGCAATGGGCATAGTGGATTACTAGGATATTGTGAAAGATTGCAGAACCATGGAAAATAACTTTATATGAATAAAGTTTTTAGAAGGTGAGTTAATTCGAATATCCTCTTACTGTCAGAATAGAGATTGTCATCTCCAAAAGACATTAGAAGAAAATCAATTTTACAATCTATTCGTATTGAAAACTTACAATTACGGATGTGGAATTGGCAAAGAAGAAGATTGAAAGTAAGAAACGAAAGCGACAAAGTTTCAAGATATTCAAATGCTTTTAAAAGGAGTTTATCGAAATAAAAGGATCTGTGTATTCAAGTAAGCATATTCTGATTGTTGTAGGTTTTTCAATGACATTTGGATTTAATTTGAACTATGGTGATATTCTGTTAACTATTTGTTTTTGTTGCAGAGATGCATTAGTAGCCCCACGGAATATTAAAGACAATGCTTCACTAGGAATGCCATTGGGCACAATATTGATAGGCGTATCATGATGCACAATAGGAGTTCAAATGTAAAGTGTAAAATAACAAAGTCTTTGATGGTGGACATTCAAAAAAGTTTGGATAAGACTATAGTTCAAGGTGCTTGTGATTTTGCAAGTATTAGCAGGGAAGCATATGCAACAATATTTAAACTAATTAGAGAAGCTTTTAAACAAGTTCAAACTAGAAAAGTCCGAATCCCTAGGACATATCACTTGAAGAAAGAAACAGATACATTAAACATAGGTATGCATAAGATCACTGGAACTCTATTTCATATTGAGGTGTATGAAACTAATGGAAGATCGATATTCTACAATCCATCAAACAACTTATTTGTTGATCTAAATCACTTGCTGAGATACATCGTCACATTCTATTATATAACCTTTGAAAAGGTGAATGGCAAAATAATCATAGTACTTAAGTTAGATGAGTCAGAAATTGTGAAAGAGAAGAAGATGGAGAGGGTTAGTATAACTCTCATGAATGGTGCATTATCACAAACAGAGGACCAAGAAGATTTCAGATTCAGTGTCCAGTCAAAAAATGATATATGGTGGTTGGCAACGTTTCAAGTTACTAGCCTCATTATTACATTACATTAAATAAATAGTATTAATTCTTTGTTAACTAAGTCTGATTAATTCTTTGGATAGGTGTTGAAGGAGGATCATGATATAGTATCATGGATATTCTCAAGGACATCTTATCCTAGGATCATCAAGGACCATATGGATGGAGGACTTCTCAATGTTCCAAGAGTTGGAGACTTCAATGTAGAATGGCACTTGGCAGGTGATTTGAAAACATTGAAATGTATATATAATGTCTCTCACGGTGCTACATCAAAACACCCTTGTTTGTACTACATGAAAATGACAAAAGATTTAACTAGGAGCACATGAATCACTAAAGAATATGCAGATCAAAACTGGAAGCTTGTACTACTGCCTATCCCCTTGAAAAATGTGCATGTTTGCACTCTTCATGCAGAAGTTAAATTAATAGAAAAGATCATTTATCTTCATATAGTTTTTGCTTGGAATACTAAGCCAACATCATTAGCAAAGGAAGCTATCTCTCGATTAGAAAATGTTTTATCAAAAGCGGGACTTCATAACAGACATGTCAAAATTCAAAAAGATGAAAAGCTTTCAGGAAAGAATGGGAACATGCAAACTAAGCCAAGCATAGGAGGAGCAAAAGCACGTCGTTTCCTATCAAATCATACTGGTAAGGCTTCTAATCTTCAACACTCAATCTGGACATATATTATTGCTGCCATTCAAGACTTCGAGCAAGATGGCAAAACCAGAGTACTAAAAGTTGATGTATGGAAGAAACTTGATAGTGTGATTGTTATTTTAAGAAAAGATAAATACTCTGATATTGATAAGAAAGTTGTCCAAAGGACTTGTGTCGAGTTTGTTAATGCAGTATCAAAAGCATGGGGAGAAGATCACATCACTGTATAGATTCTTCAAGATGCTTTCAATTTTCCATGTGTATTTAGATCCAAACATAAGACTAACATTATGGTTTTGACATATGTAGCACATTCTAAGTAACTACTATCCAATAAGTTGTTGGTGCTCAGTAACTTTTTGCTTCAGGCCTTCAAGGAGAATAAGACATTGTCAAAGTGTCTGACTAGTGGATTCACACCAGCAACAAAATACATGCTCATCCCTTATCATACTAAGTAAGATATGTTAAATGCTTCTTGTTGTTTAATGCTTTATCATTGGCATTATCAATGGAAATAGTTCTTATAATTGTAGCTAATGGAATATCTATCTTATTTTGCAATGACCACTGGAGTTTAAACCTAATCTCTATTAAGAGATCTATAGATAATAATGTTAAAGCCAAGATGAACTCGGCTAGCAATACGCATAAGGATGTAAATATATATTTGCCATATTTAAGTAAATATATTCCAACAGATGTTCCCCATTCCGTGGATTGGCAGATCGTTAATTTGGAGGTAAATTCTGTCTTTCTTAGCAATATTTTGAAATCAGTATCCTAATGTATTTGTTTCATTTTAATTCATTCTATTTCATTATTGATTTTTTGTGTGCTGAATTTTTTTGCAGTCACCCCAGCGAAATGATTCATTCAGCTGTGGGTGGTACACAGGTTGAACCTTCAGGAAGGTATTGATATTTCAAAGGTTATTAATTCCGTTTATTTTAATTTTTGGAATCATGATTAGTTTTTTATTTTCTTGATGTTTTTAGCCACATACATGAATGTTCTATGTTGTAGTTTACACTTCCGGAGTACACATCAAGCCAGGTGTACAAATTTAGACAAGAATTTATCCTGAGCATACTGGCTAGGGCAAGGCTTCAGCCTCCTATTGTTGATGATGGTGCAAAGGATGATGTAATTATACTACATAAATATTAGAACAATACAAATAGCATAGAATAGAAATAGATTACACATGTATAGAATTCATAGAAAAATATACATTGATATATCAAATGCTGCTCCATTTTATGAATTTGGGAGCACAAAATATATGTACTGATGCCCAACTTGGGCTTTCATTTATTGAATGAAAGAGTCTATACACATATTTTTACTAAACTTTATTTGAAGCTATTATTTTTCCACAATGGTGATTGTTGTAAGTAGATCTTTGCAGCACGTTATCAGCTCCTGTCTTTTTCGCATTTGTGACATGACAAATATTGGTGAATGTGCAATTGCAAATGATGCCATTTTTAGCTATTTTGTTCTATTTTAAAATGGCAATAAACACAAAATACTTACAAGTTTTCCGTTGATGATAAATCTAAAATATGTTTGTAGATTGGTTTGTAATAGCATGAGCTCTGTTCTGATAAAATCAAGCTTCCAATGCTCTTCCACCTCAACCACAATCAAATATTTCTCATTGTAGATAATGCTTATCTCCATTCGGTTTGTGTGACCATTTAGTTCAAAGTCTTGATCTAGTGGTAGCCATGTACCTTCATTTTTTTTGTATCTATGATAACTAAATGTGAGACTGAGCATTTGCTTTTCGATATGATAACGAAAGATCGTTGAAGACTTTGTAATCCTGCATTCTATGTCATTATTTTTTTTACTATCCCAGCCTTGATCCATGAGATCTGACAAAGTCTCATATGATAAATCCTTGCAACAAATAAAGTTGGTGTCCTACGAACACTAGCACTTGAGAAAAAATCAACAAATATATGTATTGAGATAAACCAACTTAGGTGAACAATTTTTGAGCCAGTGCTTATCTTCATAGCATTTCTAATATCAATGAGTAGCTTGCATCTCAAGGATTCAGAAACAATACTATCAGGAGTAGGCCACTCATCACTTTGAAAACTAGGCAATGGAATTGCTTTGAGCTTGCCAAAACCTCCATCTATATGTGGCGTATATAAAGATTCATAAAAATAGTTTCCACAATCTGCAAGTTCCTTTGGACTTCTTCCTCTGTATTGCAGCTTTCCAACATCAGAGTGAATTACATCCAATATTCCTGCAAGTGATTGTGCTGGCTCCCATTCACTTATGCATGATGGATATAAATTTGAAAGAAAAAAACAAGGTTGAGGCATTTAAATCATAATTTGAAGAGCATCAATAAAGAAAATTACATATGATTGTTGTAGAGTGCATATGTTTTGATATACTTACAATTATATTTTTGATGATCATGAGGATTGATATCATGTACTTTGATTTCTGAATGCATATATACATGTTGTACTGATATCGATGGACCTCTCGGAGTAGTCTTAAACTCCAAATTTTTTGCTTTTTAATAAGATTTGTATGTCATTTTTGCTCTTTTTTTTTGTCGAAAATTGCCCTTTGATGATGTATGCAGCAATACCCATGAATTCTTCGTATATCTTGTTGGCTTCCAGTTATTAGCTTCATCTTTCTCATTGTAAAGAATCATAAACTCGACTGTAGATTTGGGTATCCTTGCCATTGCTATTTTCAAAGCTTGGGCCCCAAAAATCTCTCTGATATGATACTTAATTTCAATTTTTGTATCACATTTAATCTAATGTGAATGCCAGCATAGTCACAGTATTGTGTATACCATATTTTATGTAACTGTACATACTGTATTTATATAATTGTAACTAGTATAGTTAGCAAATTTCATTATACTAACCAGCATAGTCAAGTAAATTTAACTTGAGGTATTGACGTCGGGCAGATAAGCACGTGTCAAGGAAGAAAAAGAAACCAATGGGATAAGTCCATGCTGCTCGGACACAAATTTCAAAGTTTTCTATATTGTATTTTTATTTCTCAGTTCATATGAACTACGTTACGTAGATTTCAAATCTGTGCATTTTGATTGGGCCTGGTGACGGTCGAAACTAAAGAAAAAAAAATAAAAGTATCTTTACCAAGGGTCTTTTTTTATTTTGGAGCTCCTCTAATGCACAGATTAGTGGTTGCTCCGTCCATGAGACGTATTATTTGAGCCTCCCAATTATGCCATCAATTTTTTGTTGTAATTGCTATTTGTATTGTGCTTTAGTGTAATATAGCAGTAGCACATTTTTATCTGTGTACAACATAGATGAATGCTTGTTGTGATTGAATGCACTTTCATTGTTG
>CM055115.1:3208469-3307549 GCA_029204225.1 Diphasiastrum complanatum
AAGATCCAAAGATTTTTTTAAGTTAAGATATGCTCTTGGAATTGTAGATAGATGTACACTAGATTTGCCAAGTTAGAAGTGAGGAGGAGTGTTGAAAATTGTCACTTCTCACTTGACATTGGTTCATGTAAATATTGATCAAACATTAGAATATGTTGATGATCTGATTTCACACGTGTGGAGCCTGTTCCCACGTGTGAAAAGATGTCCTTTTCATGTTTGTATATATCAAAATTGATTTTGTATCATTCTAGTTAGTGTGAACATGAAATGACTAGTTTTTAGTCAAGTTGACTAGTCACTTACAAATTAGCTTTTCCTTGCATGTGCATGAGTAAATGCTCCCACATGGCAAGTGGATGTTCACACGTGTGTATAGAATACTAGAAGATAAGAGTTGACCATTTTTCTTAGATCCTATTTTGTAAGAAATATTCCTATATTCTAGGAGACTAGCTTTTTGGATTTTAGTCATATTCTAGAAGGTCAACTATTGGATAAGGATCAAGGATGGATCAAATGGATAGATCTGAGTGATGTGGCACTCTTCACACGTGTGAAGGCCTGCTGGACTGTACCAGACTCATGGATGTACTTGAAAGGATCATCATTTTGCTAAGAAGATTGATGAGACTTTTGCACTCTACACTTTTGTGAGGTTTCTCGTCATTTGTCTTGTGTTTTTTTATGTATGATTGCTATCTAGTATCATTGTACTTGTTGTTTCAGGTGCAGGCCGTACAGTGGACAGTAGTACTCCACACGTGTGAGGCCGCTCTCACTAAAAAATGATGTGTTGATCCATTGCTCTTGCTTAAATCCAAGTGTAGTGAATCTAGATCAAAATCTAATGTGTACAACTTGATAGATTCATTGATTAAGCAACCAATAACTCTCTATGATTGTAAAGTACAATCATTATTGTCCTAAAAACTGTAAAATTTATCACAGACAACATTCCTCAATGGATACATTCAAGAGGACAACTATATCTATCAATCAGAAGGTTACATCCTTCAAGGCCAAGAGCACAAAGTTTGCAAGTTGCAAAAAGCCTCTATAGATTAAAGCAAGCTCCAAGGGCTTGATTCCATATAATCAATCCATTTTTATTTTAGCATCAATTCAATTCAAATTTTGGATCTCCAATACAGAGGCTCTAGCTATGTTATAATAGCACTATATATCAATGATTCATTGATTATCAACAACTCGAATCAGCTATTGTATGTCACAAGCCTCACTTTCCCCAAATTCAAGAAAACTCTGGCTGCTGCAAATACATCAATTATGTCTTCTAGTAAGTAGCTTATTTCTAAGGCTTTTATTCCAGATTGTTCTTTCCGAAGTTTGGAACCCGTAGCCTGTCTGCCTGTAGAAACACACAAGTTTTTAACCTTGGCAAGAGAAAAAACTTGGCATCTGACACCAGGGAAATAGGCTAAGTAATAGAAGGAAGTATCCTGCTTGTACAACAGTGCATAAAAGTATAAATGGTGAACAGTGGAATATCGGATGTAAAGCAGGTTGATACCTGAGATATGTATGTGCTTTGATGTGATTCCAAATACATTCAAATCATGATTGCCCAACAATTATGGTTTCTCTAGAAAGACATGAAAAATGCTAAAATTTACATTTCTGTTACACTTTTAACATTTTACGATTTTGGGTTGTTACTTCATGTATTCCAGTGCATTCCAAGTGTATACATCAGCCTTTTGAGCAACAGCTTGACCTCAGGAAGAGGAAAAAAACTAAAAAAGAAGTGGAACTTGAACACAGAAAGATCATGAAAATGCTTCAAACATGTGCCAACTTGTGTTTTTTAGATTAAGCTGTTAGGACATGTTAGGTGCTTTTCTTGGAGTGATTGAAAAAGTAGACATAATTGGCAGTGGATGATAATAATATCCCAAATTTATGATTAGTCTAAATTGTGCTCAAACTGGTTCCCCAAAATTGGCATGCTTCTCCTGCAAAAGATCATGCCAGTGTGGCAGGTGCAAGAGAGTTGCTTGGGTGCTCAGACTTAAAAATTGAAAACCCAACAATCGAGTCAATAGTTGAGACTTCTGCCATTGCACCAACACCTACATCACCACATGCCAGTCTCGTTGCAGGTGGGCGCAATGATGATCATACCCAGCTCTTCGATAGCAGCCAAATGGCGAACTGTGAAAGGACTGTTCCACATAAAGGTATTCATTGAAGGGGCTACAAACAGTGGTTTTGAAAAATCCCATGCACGAACAATCGATGTCAACAAGTTATCAGAAAGACCACCTGCAATCTGCAGAAGGATAGAAGGGAAAGTGAGCCTCTGCTTATACAACATTTGACATTTTTGCCTGCAAGACCATAACTGAGACCACTCAAGAGCACTCTCGTGCCTGAAACATCAATCATTATAAACCAAAAGTTCAACACTAAGATAACAGCATACACAATCTGCAAAATAGATACACTGTCTTTTCCATGGTTCAAGCTACTTTTTCAGCGTAATCTGAGAACAATAAGCACACAATTGGTTTTAATGGACAACCAGCATTTTTTATTAAAGTATGGTTCAAGTGAAACCTAATCGGGCATACCTTGGCAAGAGTGTTTGCTGACAATGGTGCAATCACCAAAGCATCTGCCCACTTTCTAAGCTCAATGTGTAACACAGAGTCTCCCAACTTTTTCCAACTTGACCACTCATCTTCATCAGAGTAAAGCTTAACGTGCGCTGGAAATGCTGTTTGTCAATAAATGCATTGCTGAGTTGGGTCACAACAGCCTTGACCTCAGCCCACTCAGATAAACTCTCACCTAGAGTACAGAACTTGATAGCTGCCACGCTACCACTAGCAGCCAAAACTATGGCGGGGCTTGTGCGAACCCCATGTATTTAAACGTGCAAGAGCAGTCAACAAGGTTCCGTTCATCCTCAACAACGCTGATCTAGTAAAGAGCCAGTTCTAGATGAATATACTCAATCCAAACCAAGCTTTCAAGGTCTTTCAAAGATTTGACGGTACAGCCATACCAATTAGTCTCCACAGATAACTTAAAATAGAATATGGAACATGGAATCGCTGCACTTGTTGTTTTGTGAGCGTCAAACTGTATTTCCAAGCATCAAAGTGCAAAACTCAAAATTCCTACTCCAATGAACAAACAGTCGGCGAGCAACTTACAAAATCGAAGACTCAAAAAAATGAGATACTTGGGGGGGAAAGGCTCAAATACGCAAGATTTTTACGGAATTTCATTCCTACTGCATTGCTACTTCGTAATTTAAACCTCCGGTACACAACTTCTGCTAGAGCAGAACACTAGAAGTCATAACTGCAGGAATCGAATTCTAGAACAAACCAAGCCATCCATTTCAGAATCTACAAAATGAACAATCAAAATTTGGAAACCCCATCCTTACACAAAACCCTAATATAAACCCCATAGTCACAACATATTAGCGACTGAAACACAAAAAAAGTATAAATGAGCAATAATATGTTGAAAGATTAGGAGCACAAAAATCAACAGGTAGCATTACATCAATGAATTCTTTTAAAGAGGGCTACTAGCAAAGTGGCCCGTCGATGACGGGCAATGGACGGCCGACGATCTAGGTGGTAGCTTGTGGTTGAGATGTGTGGATGATGCTCAGAGCGGGGAGATTGATGATTGAAGGCGGACATAATTAGATGCAGCCAAAATTTTGTCAGCCAATCATTTGGGTGGTGGTGTTTTGGATGGTTTCGACATGCATCGACATGAAGCTTTGACACCTTGACATGTGTGTGAGTGTGTGCTTTTAGGTGTGCATGTGTGTGTGCATGTATGTGCATGTGTGTGATCAAAATGCACTCTCTCTCTCTCTCTCTCTCTCTCTCTCTCTCTCTCTCTCCTCTCTCATATTTTGATAGAAATCTCTTCGGAGAGGGAGTTTAAATGGCCGCAAAATGGCCCCTTTTATTAGAATTTATAAAAACTAAATTTAGCTTGTTTGTGTAAAAAAAATTTAAGAATCGTACAGTTCACTGTACGGTTCTCATAACCGTGGTGAACCGATAACGGTTCATTAATTCTATGATACAAACTAACAAAAATCCCAGCAACGACATCCAAATTAGGTATTTCTGATTCACTTGTGGAAGAATCATCTGCAGTGAGGCTTCCAAAAACAAAACTCTCCGCCCAAAACCGGTCCACTATCACATCAAAACAATTTTCAATGGACATTGAAGAAACAGAAATTATTCAAAAAATCCATTAAAACTTTGCAATGAGCCATTGTATGTGCGATGACAGCTTACCACACCGACATTAACTTTGGAAGGGTGAGTGTCAGCCAAAAACGCCTTCGTCACTCCCAGGATGAGACCCTGTGGTGCTCGTGTTACGTGCGACCACCAGCCAGTGGTAGACATGAAGCGCTTGCTTGTGCGGCCTGCCATCACTGCTCTTCCACACTCGAGCTTACAATCGATCCTTTCTCCTTTCTCCTCGTTCTACTTTTTAGACAATGACAAATTTTGAAAAAAAACGGGTTCATGATTGAAATAAGCAATGAAGCGTTTTTCTGCTACATAGCCAGATGCCATAGTTTGTGGAAAAGCAAAAATCATGAAAATTAGCAGCAATACTGTAAAGGGCAAGAATTGCTCAATCCATCTGAAAAAAGTCTGAAAGTCATATCTTTGTGCGACTGCCTCTCTGTTATTGCTGACAGCACCTGCATCAGAGCCTTCAAAATTCTCGATGTTGACAGAACGTGGGGACTTGCTGATGGACTTGCCGAACCCCCATCGTTCTATGTGACTGTGAAGATGGTGGCGAATCAGTAGATGAATCTTCAAGTGCATTTCTGCCATGGGAAAAGGCAAAGCCTGCATTTCTTTTAATCCCAAAGCAACAACACATGGGAACCGGTGGAGGTTAAAACCAACCCAACCAAACCTAGATCGAACGGATCTAGCTCCCAAGTTATGGATCAATCAGAGTCATGGAAAGAGGAGTCACACCAGCAGCATGTAGCTACTCATCACAAATCAAGCATACACTAGTGAGAGCCCAGCAAGTATACTTATACCCTCCAAGGCCCATGCACCACTAGTAGTGCACTGTGACACCTCACTGGACACCTCTGCAGCCTATATGGGCCACGTCATCCAGTTCCCTAATGACTCACTGATAGACCCATACCAACTCCACCATGTGTTTAGGCCTACAACCATTAATTATGACCATGTACACAAAAGGGCCTCAATTCCCTTATAGTCACAATTAACTTACGGGTTGTTGGTCTACCGGTCCCTAGCGTGGACACGCTACCCGAGACCAGTCATGGGCATGACATTCTTCCCCCCTTATTCAAGTTCTGTCCTCAGAACTTAAAATTGGGAAAGTTCCTCCTTAAGCTTCCTTCCTGTTCCCAGGAATCGTCATCGTCTGTACATCTTTTCCATCGAACCAGATGCTCGGTAACTATATGATTTCTCAATCGTTTAGTTCTTGTATCCAAGATCTTTTCGGGTTCAAGACGAGATACACCCGATGATTCATCCAACAGGTCCAACTGATCTTTTTGAGATGACTAACGTGAAATACGGGATGCACTTGCGATCCTTCCGGGAGTTCCAATTGGAAAGCTAAAAATCTGATCTTTTTCGAAATCTTAAACAGTCCTCTATATCTAGGGGACAACTTATAATGCTTGCCGGTACGCATTACACTTGAATCCTTCGGGATTCTCAAATATACCCAATCTCCCACTTGGAAGTCTCTCGGTGATTTTTTCAGATTTGCATAATGTCTGTCCCTATCCTGAGCACTCTGGACATTTTCACGTGCTATCCGTAGCATTTCCAGCATATTGTGAAGGAAATCCGCTACTTTTGAAACTTGATCGTCCGAGTCTCAACCGCAATGGGTGACCTAGGCTCAAAACCGTACATAAGCATGAACGGGCTATAACTGAATGCTTATTACTATTATAGGCAAACTCGATCAATGGAAGGTACTTTTCCCAATCAGACTGCCGCCCTCGCGGTGGTTTTTTACTGGAATAAAATGTAGCCAATTTGGTAAGACGGTCGACCACAACCCAAATTGCATCATGTTGTTTAGTCGTCCACGATAACCCAACCACGAAATCCATGGAATTACTATCCCATCTCTTATCAGGGATATCTAGTGGATGCAACAAATCGCCATCCTTATGGCGTTCAGCTTTATTCAACTGGCATTGGTCACACTTGACCACATAAAATTCTACAAAGGGCTTGAGTTTTGGCCAATAAAAATCCCTTCGTACTAAATCCAATGTACGATGTATGTCGGGATGTCCTGCGCATGGTGAGTCATGACATTCATAAAGAATTTTATTCTTAACAACATCCACATCAGGCACACAAACCTTCCCTTTCTGAACAAAAGTCCATTACGGATAGAGAAGTCATCAGTACCCTTTATATCCTTCCCTCCAGACTGATCACCATGATCATCAGTCCCGCTTGATGAAACTGCTAGAACCCTATTCCAAATTGGTCCAAAATGTGGGTCCTTTCTCATAAAGACCACTCAGGGAGCGATAAAAGTCCGTACTGATCAGTGAAGGAAAGTTCGTTCACTTCACCAATTCGACTAAGTGCATCGGCCACCTGATCAGATGAGCCCTTGATATACCGCACTTCAAAGTCAAATTCTTGCATGAGTTCTTCCCATCTGGCCTTACGACCTCGCAAATCATTCTGATTACAGAAATACTTTAAAGGTTGATGATCCGTATTAACCACGAATTTATTACCTTACAGGTAATGTCTCCATGATTTCAAAGCATGGATCACCACAAAAAGCTCTTTTTCCTGAGTGGTGTACTTGACCTATGCATCGGTTAGTTTCTTACTTTCAAAGGCAACGGGCTGACCCTCCTGTAAGAGAACAGCTCCAATAGTCGTATCACTCACATCAGTGTTAATGACGAACGACAAATCTGGATCCGCTATTCTCAAAACTGGAGTTGAGGCAATTAGAAGCTTGAGTTTGCGAAAACTCTCATCTAATTTCTCATTCCATCTAATAGGAGGACTTGGCCTACCTTTGCGGCTTTTCACTCCTTTCAACATATTGTTGAGAGGTGCAGCAATCTTCGAGTACTCCTCTGCAAATCTACGGAAAAACACAGTGAAACCTAAGAATGACTTAAGTTCACGCACTGTTTTAGGAATTGGCCATTCCACTACCGTCTTCACCTTTTCCTCGTCAATCTTGATCCCAAAGGAGGTGATCTTATGACCTAGGTAAAGAAGTTCCTTCTTAAAGAATTCGCATTTTGATTCTTTCGCATTAAGCTTCTCTTGTCTTAAGATATGTAAGACAGTACAGAGATGCTTAGCATGCTCTTTGAGTGTTCTGCTATAAATCAGAATATCATCCAGAAACACTACTACGAACTTCCCCAAATATGGACGAAACAAATCGTTCATCATTTGTTGGAAAGTAGCCAAAGCATTTGTCAAACCAAAGGGCAATACAAGAAACTCGTAGTGGCCAAACCTGGTCCTAAAACCGGTTTTAGATACATCTTCCAGAGGTATTCTGATCTGATAATAACCCGTACGTAGATCAATTTTCGTGAAGTATTTAGCTCCATTTAATCGATCTATGAGATTGTCCATCCTGGGCAACGGGTATTTATTTTTAACTGTTAGTTTGTTCAGACCCTTGTAATCTACACATAGCCGAAAACTCTCATCTTTCCTACTCTTAAGAAGGGCATGTGCTCCCCATGGAGATTTACTAGGTCTTATGTGTCCCATCCTGAGATACTCCTCGATCTGCCTAGCCACTTCCTCCTCTTCCTTCTGACTAAACCGATATGATTGTCTGAAGATAGGACAACTATCAGGCAAAAGATCTATCTTATGATCTATCGACCGAGCGGGTTGTAGTCCATAAGGTAGCTGCTTCAGAAAAACTTTCGTAAACTCTTGCTTTAAATCTTGCAAAAGCTCTTGTTCCTGATGCGAATTTTCGGTGTTAAAGCATGAAAACACATTCACATCCCCAACATCACAATGCATACGAGATTTTAAAAGCAAGTGAAAGAGTTCATACTCAGAATCATGAAATTTCTCAATTAATTCAGCCGAGGAAATCATCGGCGATGGAAGTACATCGGTCTCTCCAAAAATAGAGACAGTCTGATACCAATATAAAGTCCTCACAACAGGATTCTAGTCTAAGCATACCATACAAAGCAACAACACATGGGAACCGGTGGAGGTTAAACCAACCCAACCAAACCTAGATCGAACAGATCTAGCCCCCAAGCTATGAATCAATCAGAGTCATGGAAAGAGGAGTCACACCAGCAGCATGTAGCTACTCATCACAAATCAAGCATACACTAGTGGAGAGCCCAGCAGGTATACTTATACCCTCCAAGGCCCATGCACCACTAGTAGTGCACTGTGACACCTCACTGAACACCTCTGCAGCCTATCTGGGCCACGTCATCCAGTTCCCTAATGACTCACTGATAGACCCATACCAACTCCACCATGTGTTTAGGCCTACAACCATTAATTATGACCATGTACACATAAGAGCCCCAATTCCCTTATAGTCACAATTAACTTACGAGTTGTTGGTCTACCAATCCCTAGCATGGACACGCTACCCGAGACCAGTCATGGGCATGACACTACCTGTCCACGAAAACTATAATTTCAATATAGATAGCGGAGGGCAGCGGGGAGTGTTATTGACTGTGCCCTCCCCTCCCACAGGCCCGAGCTCAAGATGTATAACCATTGGAAAGAGAAAAAACAATGGGACTAACTGCACAAAGCATCTAACGATAGCTCGATAGTTAAAATTTCAATGTATACTTTTTCTACTAAGGGCAATGTTTTATAGTCGAGGAGTGTTATTGACACAATTTCCTATGTATTTATGTTAATACACAGGTCCACGCTAACCAACAAACCAATTGGTTTTCTTTCATGTAAATGAGAACCGTTCGGCTTCACATAGTGGCTTCAACTAACTTTCATTTTCCTCACAACTTTATCTTGAAAGTTGACACATAGCCTTGCCTTCACAAGGAGAAGGCCAAAAACAGCTCAAACATGTAGCCTTTAAACTCTTTCAATCTCCTTGCCAAAGACACTCCCTAACCAAGTACATGTTAGTTAGAAGTAAAGTTATTGCAAACTCTGATGTTAATTCAGAATCAAAACTATAATGCAAGCCAAGTAAACACTTAAATTCATGCCTCTTTCACAAACAGTGAAAACGCTTAAATGTAGATTGATATGCTGAGCGAGCAAACAACACTAACACCTACATGTGACGGATTTTCTAGAATCACCATCAGCATCAGAGAAACTATGAACACTATATCATTTCCATCTAGCTAGGAGTCAGGACTTTAAAAGAAAATTAGAATTTGCAGCATATAACGGGGAGGATACATCTAGAAAAAATTGCAAAAAAAGCGTCAAAAGAACATTTCGGAAAAAACGAAAGAGAAAGAATATCATAGAACTTGCCCTAAAATTGGCTGTTAGATGGTCGCCATTCCCCTAGATCACCACCATCCACAAACAAGCCATGGTCGTTATGTCTCTCCTTTTCTTTCCATTGAAGACTGCCTCTTGTTTTCTTGCCCTTTCGTCCTCCACCTGTAGAGGTACTAGCACCCGCGTCTCGCCTTCGTCCTCTTTTCCCTGGCCTGTGTTCCCCAACTTTTGCCCTTCTCTCCTTCGTGTTTTTGCTTGCCAATGCAAGACATAGCTAGCAAAAACTACTCTTCAATGCAGCAATCGCACTTCAAGCCCAAAAATTCATACTCTTCGCAAATGCTCTGAGAAATGACAACATGATGCAAATAGATAATGAACTAATATAAATCGTTGATCTGGAGAAAAGCCACTGCCCAAAACCAATGGGATACCAAAATCATGAAAGCACGGTGGTTATGATCAACAAATCCAAGGCAGAAGATCCTCAGCTCACACTGTTATTCCACCAGAATCAAGCGCAAATTGGAGAGAGCTTTTCCAAATCTGTTCAGGATTTGCAATTAGGAAAACGAAAGCAAATTCATCCAAACCCTAAGGAATAAACAACACCAGTAAGCAATGACTCAATTGTCTCGCCCTCTTCACATGATGCGTATTCTCGAAACGTAGAGCAGCACAAGCTTCAAAAAAGGGTTCACGGGCAGCAGTAGTACAAGTGCGCGAAGCAGAAGGAGATGAGAAGGCGTATTCATTTGTGGGTCTGATGATGAGGCGAGGCGGGCAAAAAAGGAGTACAGATCGATGAGGAGGAGGAGAACGATCGGCAGAGAGGAACAAGAAGAAGAGGCTGCCATGACGACGATCGCCATTGGGGTTGAAACAAAGGCTTACTTCATAAACCGGCATAAGACCATGGGGTTGGCTCAGTTGGTTAGCTTGACATCCAAAGTTTCTTTGGTCTCAGGTTCGAACCTTCCCTTGAAAACCAAGAAGCATAAACCGGCATAAACCAAAGAATGAACTCAAAACCTCCAATTATATCAATTCAGAGCTACAACACGTTCCCTGTTCCTACAAGATTAGGTCAAGAATAATTACTTTTGAACTTGATGTCTATTTGGCTGTCAATAAGTTGATTTCCCTCTAAGACCTCCCCCTTCCGGGTTGGCAAAATGGTAAAGTGTAGTAATTATACATTTCCTGCGGATTATAATAAGGTCCAACCTTGTTCACACCATAGTAACACTGGTCCCCGACTTCATACTGTCAAAACATAGAGAAAAATCGCCTCAGTAAGTCCAGAACTTGATCTATGCCTACCTAAGATGTCTAGGAAAATTCTTGATGTTGACAACTGCTAAAATCTTATATATTAAGTACTTGGAAGACGTATAATAGAATGGAGACTTGAGTATAAGACTGTCCAAATAATTGTCACTATTGTCTCAATCAGCATAGCATTGATAAAATTTTCACTTAAAGGATCTCTCATGCATTGCGAATACATAAAAATGAAGGCCTTAAGCAGATTGAATTCAAGTAGTTGATTCGAAATGGTTGGGTGCCTCGGGCATTGTCAAACTCATGACATGTAGCCACGATACAATATACTTGTCAACAGGCTGCAGCTCAACAAATAACCTAGTAATCCTGATTGCTTGCCATAGTACTGTATGCAGTTTGTATCTTGGGATGGGAAAAACCTTGTGATCATACTCCGAAGCATGACAGAATCAAAACAACAAATCAATGCAAGCTGCTAACAAAACCAGTCGGACTGTCCAGATCCTCATGACTTCCACCGACAGCCTCATGACTTCCACCGACCTCCTGATTCTCATGACTTCCACCAATAGCCTCAAAAGCGAATGACGACTATACAATTGGAACCAAGCATGCCACAAATGCTTCTCCAAGTATTTGGCTGCAGTAAGTTACAAAAACCACTTTGAGCTTAGATCTACCTCTTATTCCAGGCAGATCTAACAACACAATGCTATGTTGAGCTGAAAAAATTTCAGCGGTCTTCCCAGTTATAGCACCAATCATGGCCACTTCTAGGTTTCTTTGTGGAAAACTATGCATTTGAATGATATAGATCTGCTCTGATCATGTGCCGTCCGCTGGTACCGAGCATCCAGACACCGTGAGCTTTGAGGCTTTGCGACCTTTGATCAGCCCTGCTCCCGGCCTCCTCCCAAAGAAGACGAAGAAAAAAGAATACGAAGCAAGCCCTTTTTCTAGAACCTTTTTCTAATAATAAAGGCCTACTTCTCCTCCTCCTCCTCGTCCTGTTAACGTTAGTCTTTTCATCATTGCCATGGCGTGCTCTTGTTGTTGCTGCTGTAGCAGGTGCTCTCATTAAGCTCTCTCGCGCTCGTTTCAATTCAAAACATTTAAAAAAAGGAGGGTTTCCGGGCAGGTCACGGTGCCCTGCCCGCGAGCGTAACCGGACAGCATGAGCTGCCCGGAAACCCAAATAGTTTTAGTATATAGAGATTATTCAGTTCGTGGACTATATTTCCGATGGGTCGACTTCCACTTTTGTCCCTCAATCCTATGTTTTCTTTCTATTATTCTTCTCCGCTTTACGGTTTGACAGGATAACGAATTTAGAGTTGTGACGAATTTCTGCTCAAGTGTGATTCAGTCTACGGGTTCTCGTGTATTGACAAATTTTCAATTTCATTTGTTTGTTGCACTCTAAAAGGCGCACAACGAGCAGTCAAAGGAGGTACAAAGAGACGGGTTGAAACCAGAAAAGAAAGACGACAAGCTCTGCATCCTGCTTCTGAAGGCATTCTTCTCTTGTTTGTGGAGGACTTTGTGTCTGATGTTGACTTGGTGCTTGATCGTGATTCTTTCTCTCGTGCCTTCCATCGTAGTCCTCGTCTTGCTGTTGGTGGTCCCTCTGGTTTGGTCTATGAACACCTTCGTGATTGCTTTCCATCTGAGGACTCTACTAGTGGCTTTGTTCAACTCTTTCAGGTCTGCTCTTTTATCGCCTCTGGTCACATTCCTTCTTCTGTCGAACGTCTTTTGTCTGTGTCTCGTTTGATCGCCATGTCTAAAGCCTCGAGTGGCGTCCGTCCCATCACTATTGGCGAAGTCCTCCTTCGTCTTGTTAGTCGCTCTATCTGTTTTCAGTTTCAACAGATTTTCGCCTCTTTTCTCTCCCCTCATCAGTTTGGCATCTCTACTCTTCGTGGTTGTGAAGTTGTCATTCATGGTTTGCGTGCCACCCTTGATCTCCATCCTAACTAGGTTGTTCTCCAAGTGGATGTTTCCAATGCTTTTAACTTTGTTTCTAGAGCTGCAATCTTTCAGGAGCTGCGCGCGACTGGTGGTGAGTTGGCTCAACTTATCCCTTTTGTGCGGTTGTTCTGTGCTACAGAGACTCCTCTCTTTTACAGTCACCATGTGCGCTCTAGGGATCTTTCTACTATCCAGTCTGCAGCAGGTACTCGTCAAGGTGATCCTTTGGCGGGTCCTCTTTTCGCTCTGGCTCATTTCTATGCACTTCGAGCTTCTATAGAGGCCTTTCCCTCCTGCTTATTTCCTTTGGTTGCTGATGACACTCATATTGTTGGTCCTGCTCCTACGGTGCTCCTTGCATTTCATCATTTATCTGAGCAATTGGCTTCTCTTGGTTTGTCTATTCAACCTCGCAAGTGTTCAGTGTGGTCTCCAGCAGGTCTTCCCCCGGACTTTGTTCCTCCTCAAGGTCTCCTTGCTCCTTCGGATGGCATTCGCATTCTGGGTGTTCCTTTTGGGTCTGCTTCCTTTAGCTCTGTTTTTCTTGGCGAGGCTCTCCAGGAGGATGTTGCTCATTCAGATCTACTTCCCCGGTTGGGCGACACTCAGGTTGCGTTTGGCATCTTGACGTCTTGCTTTATCCAGCGTCCTCCTTATCTACTCTGGACTTTCCAACCTACTCCGGACTTTTTGCATCTCCTCTCTTCCTTTGACAGCTCTCTTATGGATGTTTTTGACCACCTTTTGGGCCCAGGTTCTTTGGATGGTGTGGAGACCCTTTCAGTTCGGAACCAGGCTCAGTTATCGATTTCTTGTGGAGGTGTGGGCCTTCTCTCTATGGTTTCTTCTGCACCTGCAGCTTTTCTTGAGAGCTGAGCTCTTGTCGCCCCTGCTTTGTCTTCTCGGTTCCTTTCTGGCTTTCGCCCTCTCTTGGCGGATTGCATTGCTCATGTGGATAGCAGTTCTCTGCCTTTTCAGCACCTCCTCATCGCTGCGCGAGAGCTCCTCCCCCTCTCTGCCCAAGCTTGTCTTCCTCCTTTTGAGCAACTTTTCACTTTCAGCTCAGATCACCTGCAAGAGACCCTCTTGGAGCACGTGCACAAGCATACCCTTTCCAACATGATCTTTGAGGCTCCTTCGGCGTTGCATCGAGCTCGACTTCTTTCTTGTGCAGGTCCTAGTGCCAGGGCTTGGTTGTCAGCTCGACCTGTTATTCCTTCCTTCTGGTTGTCTTCGGCCATCTTCACCATTGCTCTTCGTCTTCGCTTGGGGCTTCCTCATCCTTCTGTCTTGGGTCTCTCCAGGTGTGTTTGTGGTCACCTTATTGATGCTCTTGCTATCCACCTCCTTCGTTGTCCTTCTGGGAGTGAGCGCACAACTACACATGATGTAATCAGAGATGCAACAGCCACTATAGCCAAAGATGGAGGATTCCTTGTCCTCATAGAGCAGTCTCATGTCCTTCCTTCTTCCGTGTCACACTCTTCCCGCAGGTGTGTTGACATTGTCCTCTTTGGGGATGGGCTTCGTACTTTGGTATATGTTGTTGTTGTTGATCCCACGCGTGGTAACATATTGCCTCGCTCTGCTTTCACATCAGGAGAAGTGGCAGGTGTGGCAGGACAAGAGAAGGAAAAAAACTACTTGGATAAGCACCCCACTGATGCTTTCCTTCCCTTGGCTATTAAGACTTATGACACCTTGCATCGACGCTTTGAGAATTTTCTTTGCATGTGTTCTCATCAGGCGGCAGAGCATCAAGATATTCCTGGTTCTATTCTCGTGGCTTTTTTCCATTGCCCTGCAACGTGCTCAGGCCCTATCTATTCTGCAACGGGCAACGGTGGCTAGGTCAGCTACATCTCATCTCCCTTCATTAGCCGACTCACCACCTCTTCACTTTTTTGATCTGCTGCAATCAGTTTTCAGACTCCCACGGACATCAGCATAGTTTATGCACTTTTATTTTTAATGCCAGGATTTGGATTAATCTTAACTTTACTGGAAGCTTCGCTCTTGTTTGAGCCTACGTTTTTTTAAACTTCCCCTTCGGGGTGTATATATCTTTTTCATCAATGTACCTACTACTTTTTCCTATGAATAAATGCACCAGGGTACTATTATTCTTATATGATGGAGAGAGCAGAAGTCCTCCGATTGTTCCGAACATCATTCTACTGCGTTTTGTTTAGTGAAGAAGATGAGTGAATAGGCACTGCCATCGCTGCTATCATTCCTGTGTGCGCGATTCCTCCTTCGAATACTATCTATCTCTCGTCTTGAAGAGAGAACGAACAAGCACAAAGGCATTGCCATATATAACAAGAAGAAACTTCGTGTTTTAATTGATAAAAGATGGAAAACCCATCTAAGCACAAAGAAATCCATGTATGGAGTATAAAAACCATAAAGCCAATTGAGATACCATAGCCCAGATACCATAGCCCAACTATATCAAACCAAAAATCCTGCAAGGCAAGGGCGAGCTTGGGAGGGCAAGCCCTTCAATTTGTCATGACGGGCCCTTCAGGCCCGTTAACTGACATTATTTAGCATGTGTGGCAGTGATCCCTGCGTGAGCTGCCCACTAATGACAAATTTCATTATTAAATATTGTTGTTTTATAGCTCAATATAAAAATTTCAAGCTAATGTTCACAAAAGTGATAGTAAATTTTACGATGTAATATTTATAATTTCACAATGCACATTCACAATTCTAGAAAATGAATATCACAATTTACGATTTAAAAATTAATGAAAGCTGTCATAACATCTACAATCTTGATTACATGAATGAATGTACAAGAATGGTCACAATTTGTGCAGTTACATACCACAATATCACAATCTATATTAACAAATTTTGATTATAAATATTCATGAAAACAATCATAAATATCATGATTCAGTATTCACTAATTTCATAATTTGATATAATCAATCAAATTCACATTCAGTATAAAGAGAAGTCACACTTTATTATTTCATCTTAGGCCACCAAAATTGTCGTTGAACTAAGTCAAGTGTAGGATTAGCATCACTCTTTACCCTTCCTCTTCCCTTGAAGTGCTCATCAATGCAAGAGTACCATGCCCGTGGGGCCTGCTTCAATCCATAAATGGCTTTGTTGAGCTTACAAACAAGATGATCTCTCCCTGGCTCGACAAATCCTTGAGGTTGTACTAAGTACACCTCTTCATCCAACACTCCATTAAGAAAAGCAGCCACTTAGGTACTCTCCTAGGAGTCTCATTATTAACCCTGTCTTTTTTCGTTGGCTCTTTCATATCGATACCAACTCTTCCTTCACTTGCACTTTAGCTTTATCATCAAAGGGATCAATTGTCAATTTTATCTGGCCATTTTGACCAATCTCATCAAAAGTAGCATCTCTGGAAATCATGATCTTTTGTGCATGTTATAGAATTGAAAATAGAGATAGAAAGGATTTTTTAATTGAGGTTTACCAATCTAGGAATCCTCGATGGTCTTCTACAACTCAAAATAGATCAAAATCAGCAACATGCAAGCAAATACAGTGACATGCGTTCAACATGCAAGCAACTATAGTGACATGCAATCAATCTGAAGAATTCTAGAGGCATGCATGCAACATGCATGGACTAGTACTTGCACATGCAATGGAAAAATCGGATTGACTTCTGATTGCTTCTGTTCATAAAGAAATGATAGAGGCTATGCAATAGAAATCTTGTGGTTTTTATTTGATTCAATTCTGACTATCCATTGTGGAGAAATGAAGGAACAAACAAATTAGATCCAATGCCCAATTAGATCTGAATGATGGCTGTTCTAGTCATCGAAATAGTTTGATTGAAGCTAGAAAGCATAGGAATGGTAGCGCCCTCCTCCAATGATCAGTATGCAACTGTCCTCATCAAAATCTGATGAGAGGAGAGGGAGAAACATGAAAAAGATCAGATCAGATCCAAATGCGACCTCCTACTAGTATTCAGATCAAGGAGACAATGAAAAATGATGAAGATGGAAGATGATTCCATTCAATACACTCTCCAACTCGTGGAGACTCTATTAAATAGAATTTGAGTATGTACAATCACTGGCATGCAATGAATATTCATGCATGCTATGTTAGGTGGCAACTTGACTTGTTCTCCCCCATGCACATGTGCATGGGGGTTTACCAACCTCCAGTGGACAAGTGGCATCATCATGCAAGAAGGCCCTCCACGAGTTTGGTACTAAATTTTTTTTGCCTAAGTTTACTTGGGCCTTAAAAACTTTGGCCCCAAATAAAACCATGTGCTATGTTTTATTTATTTAACTAGGTTTATATTTCAACAGTGCATCTGTGTCATACATCATGTATGCCTTGGCTCTTTCAGCATATCCAAGGAAAATACACTTAACAGCTTTTGCATCCAGCTTCTTTCATTTTTCATCAGGCACATGAGCGTAAGCATCACAACCAAATACTCGTAAATGAGAAACATTAGGTTTCTTTCCAATAACGGCTTCGTAAGGTGTCTTACCCTCCACGGACTTAGTAGGACACCAATTCAAGATATGAGTAGTTGTGTTGCATGCTTCTGCCCAAAAAGTATTTGGCAAGCCCTTGCTCTTAAGCATTGCCCTAGCCATCTCCACAATGGATCTATTTTTCCGTTCTACAACTCCATTCTGTTGTGGTGAATAGGTTGTCGTAGTTTGTCTCTTGATCCCTTGATCCTTGCAAAAATTTATGAAATCTGTTGAAAAATACTCACCGCCACCATCTAATCTGAGGGTCTTAATATAACAACCTATTTGTTTTTCAACTAGATCCTTGAACTCTCTAAACTTGACAAAAGCATCAGATTTCTTGCCTATGAAGTAAATCCAGATATGTCTACTATAGTCATCAATAAATGTGATGAAATAGTAACAACCACTAATGGACCTAGTTTGTATTGGTCCACACAGATCACTATGAACAAGATCAAGCATGCCATTGGCTCTTCTTGCTCCATCTTTGGGAAATCTCTCTCTATGTTGTTTTCGCAAAATGCAACCCTCACAAATTTTTCCTTCGAAAGAGATATCAGGCAATCCAACAACTAGATTATCTCCTTTAAGGATTTGCAAGCTTTGAGCACTAATATGACCAAACCTTTGATGCCAAAGGTCACTTCAACTATCAACAATGCTTACCATAGCTTGAGTAAAGGATCTCGCATTCAATTTGTAGAGTCGATTCTCGTTGACTCCAGCTCCTGTAGCAATCACTTTGTAGTGATTCTTGATGTCCTTGACGAGACATTTGTCACTGTCAAACTCAACCTTGAGTTGTTGATTAGCCATCGTCCCAATAGATAGTGGATTGTTAGCTAAGCCATGTACATATTGCACATTGCATATCTGCTTTATCTTCCCACTGGCTAGTACTACTCCAACTCCTTTAACAGATAGCAATTCGTCATCAGCTTGTCCAACTTCATCACCATTGTCAGTTTCCTTGAGTTCGAAAAACCACTCTTTCCTTGAAGTCATGTGCTTGGATGCACCACTATCAATGTACCAGGTATCCTTGGCTTCATCACTTGTCATTAATGCTGTAATGAACAATTTTGAACTCTCACTTGTATCATCTTCATATTGATCATCATCGTATTGATGTTGATCAGTATAATTGTCTTCATAATAATAGTCATCAAATTGATGTTGATCAGCATAATTTTCCGCTTGCCATCTGTCTTTTCTTTGTTTCATCTCCTTCTATTTCTTGAAGCATTCACGCTCCCAGTGGCTAGGTTTGTTGTAGTACCTACAATTTCCAGGTTCATTTTGTCTTGAATAGCCACATCCTTGATCTCAGCCTTGATTCCAATTGTCTCGATTCGGACTATCATTGACTTGCTCATGAAATTGTTGAAATGATCATCGGCTTGAGTTTTCTCCTCTTGATTGATACCTTCCACGGCCAAATCTTCCACCTCGTCCTCTAACTGCAAGAGCTTGATTATAGCTCCTATTACGATGATTCAAGTTCTCTTGATGAATTACCTCGCAGTTGATAGCAATATAACCAAGTATTCTAACTTGCAATAGGACCTTTTAATCATTGTAGATTCTAGTGTGATTTGTGGTACCCCAAATAGACAAATGAGAGATTTTTTGGCAAACCTCTCACACAAATGGCACTTTTCACAACAACTAGAAAGTATTGTAAAAATCTCCCCCCACTCAACAGATTTTCAATTTGTCTGATGCTGCCCTGGCCTTTCTGATGCCTCTGGGACTGTGCCTTTGTTCTCCATTGATGATTCTGAGCTCCAAAGAAGAAATTCTTCCAGCCGTTTTTGTCTATTCAAGCTTTCACCCCCCGTGAAAGACTTTCTCACTTCATTGCGGAGCCTGAGACAAGTTGTATCCATTGATCAAGCATGCAGGACTATTGTATGCTTTGATACCATGTCAATAATCAGATATGAAACATCAAGCATTTACCATAAGCAATCACCACAAGATGACGGAAGAAGAACACGCACAATCACACTATCATACTAAACCATACTGAATGTGAAATGTACAAATAAACCATGAACCCTAATAGAGAGAGAAAACCTACGAGTAGACTAATAGACTAGCCTACGGGTAATGATAGCTGGTCACAACTGTCAACATTAATGTACATCGTAAACAATAACAATGAATTTTATCATTTATTTCTAACAGACCAAAAGGCAACACCAAAAATTTGCAGTGTCCAAAGCGAGTTCGAAAACCCATTTTTGGTATATCTTCTGCCCTAATGCGTATCTGATGATATCCTGATCTTAGATCTATCTTGGTAATCTATTAGGTCATCCATCCGCGACAGTGGATATTTATTCTTAACGGTTACCTTGTTCAATTTCTTTACCTTTAATGCAAATAAGGTCATTAGGCCCAAAAAACTAAAGAACTAAGAAAATATACATCCATCTCATTACTTCAAGATAGATTATCTGAGGTAGAAGCTGGTTTTATTGATGCAATCTCGTGCAAGGTGACCCTCGCCATTGCACTTGAAGCACATGTTCTTCTTACGAGCTTCAACTATATCTTTGCCACCCTGATGGTTTTTAAAGTTTTTCTTGGTTTTCTTAAGATTGTTGGAATTGGGATGTGTTTCATTAACAGCTTCCCTATCCTTCCTCTTGAATTGAAAACCTTTTTTTGGCTCATTAGACTGGTGACCCCTAGATGGCTTAGCTGTGTCATCAAAATAGTTTGCAGCGCTAATAGCATCCTCTAGAAATTTTTGGATGGTTCCTATGAACATCCACTTGGTAATCTTTTGCTAACCCATCAATAAACATTAACATTTGTACCTTTGGTGGAATGTCACTATAAAGTGGATTCAGGTACTCATGAAAATCTTGAATAAATTGTTCCAAACTTTTATTCATTGTTAAATGACTCAACTTTTGAATGTGTTCATAGTCATCTAGTAGTAGTAGGAAGTATTCCCTAAAAACTATGAAAAAATCATCCCATGTACAAGGTTGATTGCCTTTTGCAACTAGGTCATCCCACCATGCTAAGGCTCTTTCTTCAAGGAACGTTGTTACATTGGACAACTTTTCACATTCGGGGAATTGATTCATGCCAAAGTATTTGTTTCATACATTAAGCTATGAACTTACCACTTGCAAGTTCCTATCTTTCTTCTCCCCCTTAAACAATTTTACGGGAGGTGGAACTACATGCTTCTTCTGGTTGGCTAACCTAGACTCTAAGTCTTGGTTCCTTTGATTAGTTTCAAGAAGTTATTTATTAGTGGCTTGAATTTGTTGGTATAAAAGTTCAAGAGCTCGTGCCGCATTGGATGGGTTTGATAGATCAAATGATGGGTTTTCATTGGTTTGATCCGTTGGACTTGCTTGTGTGTTTTCCTATTATGCAAATACAACAACAATTAATTCCAATTAGAATGATAGAAATGCTTCAATTCTTACATAATCCAATGCAAATTTACTTCTACTCATTCAACACTTATTGTTTGTAAGCTCAATCCAGGCCTACTTTTTGCAAGCTCAATCCAAGCTTACACCAAGCAAGTTCCTACCTTTGCCTCAATCCAAAGCAAAAATCAAAATTAATCTTTATGTAAAATTCAATTAACTACTTCAAGCTAATGTTTACATAAAGTTCCAATTCCATTTCCATTTGTCATTTCAACAAATTTTCACGTTTTTCACTTTCCTAATTTTTCAAATCCATGAAACTAGTGACTAGAAATGGAAAACTAATTAAGTTTTATGAAAACTTCACTTTTCATATCTGTTTTTTCGATTTATAGATTTGAAAATTAGAACTTCAAAATGACAAAAAACAAAATTTCAAAACTTTTTTATGCATAACGTTACACTACATTTTCCTTCTTACATTGCCAATAACAATAAACTAGTATGTAGAAAGGTATAACTAATGAAGTCTTTATAAAAACTTCACTTTTCAAATTTGATTATCAGATTTACAGGTTTGAAAAATAGAACTTCAAAATGAAAATCAGAAGTGTTAACACTACATTTATGCAAAATAACACTAGTTTTAATAAAAAACACAAGCTAGAATCAATCTTTTTCCAAATTTTTTTTTTGTGGATCTACGTAGAGGAAGACTTGCTCTAACTATTCCACAAATCCTTCTCCAAAAAGATTCTAAACCAAAAGCCCACATTCGAACTTCTCTAGCATAATAAAAAAATTAGCCCCTAAACAATTCTATAAGCATCACTACTCTTTAACAAGAGAACTAGATTTATTGGGTACTTCAACTACAAGCTTCCTGCTACTAGAAAAGCCAATAATCTTTTCCAAAAAAAAATTAGTTTGTGATCTTAATAAAACTTGAAGAAGGCTAGAAAAATTACCATCATTTGTCTGGCTCTGATACCACTATTACAAATGAAGTCAAGAAGTCCTCCTAATCCAAATGTAGTGCCTCCAAAGATCCTCCAAGTAACCTGCAAGCTCCAAGATGCTCCTCAACTCCAAGCTAGGATGCCTCTACCTGCAAAGAAGTAAGGATCTTCAAGCCTCCATGGATCTCTCCTCCACCTGTGTCCCTAATCTTAATCACAAAGGTAGATAACAATTGGTCTCAAGTATTCACCACCCAACCATAGCTAGTTAGCACATGCAATCTTGCATCTAGGCTAATCTAGCACCCCCTTGCTAACCAATAACTAACCACAAGCATACCACCACACACGATAGAATACTCATGATCCAAACCCTACTTATGTCCCATACCATAAACAAGATCCAAACCCTATAACCTATGACTCTTTGAATGCCTTTCTTGTGTTCAAATGGATTCTAATTTTTATTTTGATTATTGCAGTCGGCATTGGAACCTGAACATTCTTTCTATATAGATAAATAAGGAGAGAGTATCAAATTTTCTATGTGTAAAAGTAAACTCAACTAATAATACACATAGAGAATTTGATTTTCTACTTTTTGATGTCGTTCGAGAAATACAGACAACAACAACGTCAATTGGAGAGACAACCATTAAATCTCTCAAGGTATATACAATTTATCTCTAATATGCATGTATTTTTTTTAGTTTAAATCTATCATCATAGCATAAATAAATTTTCTGTCATAATATTACTGATTTTCATCCAATATATGTAGTGTGTACAACAAAGGGACACTTTTAGTTGTGCATGGTTCGTCCTGTACAATACAAAGCTTTTTTTTTAGTGGTATAATTTACAATTTGATGTAGATATTGAAAAGGTAATATTTTGTTCATTTGTAGTTCCTTTCACTTGATTCTTATTTCTTTACTATCATTGTTTGTAATTTGCTGATTCACGTGTTTTGTGATGACAGTTCACTCTTGAACCGTACACTCCCGACGATGTATATAGATTTCGACAAGAGTTGATCAGAACTTATGTACAGAACGGTGCAAGCGTTACGCCTGAAATTGAGGGCTCGAAAAAAACAAGCTACTCCTGTCTTAATAGCCTTTCAGGTTGTTCAGAATGCAGATCTTATTATATATGATAAAAAACACATAGACTCTCCTTTCCAATACAGAGGAAGGCAAAATTATAGGAGAGAGGCATGTTGTCTTAAAAGGCATAGAAGTCCTTCCCAAAACAAAGGAAAGCAAAATTATAGAAGAGGTGACTGTTGTCTTATCAGTTTCTAATACTGATATTAAAAATATAGAAAAACTTACTGAATAGGAATTTGTTTGTAAATAGAGATACATCAAATAGAGAGAGATACAATCTTACATGTAAACAACCCGCTTATAAGATTTTTATTGATATCAATATAGATTCTTACAATCAAGTTGTGTCTATAGTGTAATAGTGGAATGCAATTTTGTAGATTGATAAAAAGACATGATGATTGTCATGTATTTGTTGATAGTAAATCTCAGTGTTCTTCCATAAGTTGGATTGTTTCGCCAATATTTCTGCATTTGATCTCGAGCTCATCTCTTTTACATACCTGCATAAAACTGATACAAAGTGAGTTACAATTAGTATATAAATTGTATGAGAAAGTTTTGATTGAAACTATTCATAAAAGATTGAGTGTTTATAGTTACTTACGAGTTTACCATTGAAAATGAATCTGAAGTCTGAAAGTATATCATCTTGTAGGAGCAATAGTTCCCCCCCTGATGTAATTTAGACTCCAATCATCTTCCACCTCAACACATGTCAAAAATGCATCATTGTATAGAATTTCAATATTTTTTCGTTTTGAATGTCCACTGGCTTCCAAGTCTTGATCAAGTGACACCCATTTACCTTTATATTTTTGCCATCTTTGATAATAGAAGCATAAGCTCAACATCTGTTTTTCAATTTGATAACGAAAGCACTTGGAAGACATTTTAATTCTATATTTTATTTCTCCATCTGATCTTTTGTCCTAGCCTTCATCCATAAGTTCAGATAATAAACTGTCTGATAAATTTTTGAATACAAACATCATTGGGGTTTTGTGTATATTGACACTTGAAAAAAATCCACAAATATATTTAGAGAAATAAACCAACTCAATCTGACTGTTTTTTATCTTGTGCTTATCTTTAATGATTTTTTTACATCATTATATAGCTTGCAACAAAATGATTTTGAAACTGCAGCATCTGGAGCAACCCATTTATTACTTCCAAATCTAGGTAATGGAATTGGGACTATTTGTCCAAAACCTCCTTTTGTATCAGGAATAGACATTGATTCATAAAAAAAGATCCCACTATCAACTAGATCTTTTGCAGTTCTACCTCTATATTGTAGTTGTCCAATATTAGTGTGAATAATATCTATCACACCTGCTAGAGATCCACTAGACTCCCATTCATTTATGTTGGATGGATATAAATTTGCAAGAGAAAAATGATTATATTGGCAAGTTTACTAATAGATATTAATGAATGACAAAAATCAAAGTATTCTAGAATATCAATACTCCATTAGAGAAACTTAGAGCCCGAAGAGGGCCTTTGAAAAAGATGTTTTTTTTTTTCTTATTTTCGTTGCCATGTGGACCAATTGAAACCTTGAAATCGGGGTTCTACGTAACGTAGAATTTTCCAGATATAGATAAAATAAAAACTTTTAAAATATATTGATGTTTCGTCAGACAGCATGTGGAAATGCTATTGGTTGATAAGACCTGCCCTTCCAGCTCATCATTGTCCAAAGAGACCCAGAAATATTGAAAATGAATATGACAGATGGTTGAGATGAGAAAATCGATGTACCATTAATGTATATGCATTGTCAAATCATGGTTAACAAGGTTGACTAGAGTTAATTGGTGGCATCAAATAGATCAATGTTTCAAATTTACGCCAACACATTTTCTCAAATTCATGGCCTTTTGTCTACGCAAATTTTTAGATTCATAGTTCTGTGTTTCAAATTTTTGCATGCACATTACGAATGGCGCCATCAAGGAAGTCGTGCTCCTCAATCGATTTTGTGCTTCTATTCAATGAGGCAGATGATAATGGATTATGGGTGCCAAGAAAATATTCAAAAAACTCTTGGGTTTTGATGCATCCATCATCAAGAGGAGCATTTCGAAAAAGCAAAAGGCCAAAACTATCATTTCGATCTTATTGGAAGGCCAGAATTTTGGATTTTAGAACATCATTAGGAGGAAAATCTATTTCTGAAATTCTAGTCCAACATGTATATATGCATTTAGAGATAAATGTGCAAGGACCCAACCGTCAGGATCACAAAAAAAGCAACTGTGAGTATTGATATTTTTGATACTTAGATTTTTGTCATTCATAAATATCTAATAGTAAACTTACCAATCTGATCATTTTTCTCTTGCAGATTTATATCCATCCAACATAAATGAATGGGAGCCGAGTGGATTGTTAGCAGGTGTGTTAGATGTTATTCACACTGATATTGGACAGGTGCAATATCGAGGTAGAACTGCAAAAGATCTAGCTGATAGTGGGATCTTTTTTCATGAATCAATGTACATTCCTGATACAATTTTTTTTTTTTATACAAATAGTATCAATTCCATTACCTAGTTTTGAGAGTAATGAATGGATTGCACCAGATGCTACAGTTTCAGAATCATTTCGTTGCAAGATATGTAATGATGTAAAAAATTCATTAAAAATGAACACGGGATAAAAAACAGTCAGATTGAGTTGGTTTATTTTCTTGAATATATTTGTGGATTTTTTTTCAAGTGTTAATGTATATAAAATCCCAACGATGTTTGTATGCAAAAATTTATCAGATAGTTTATTATTTGAACTTATATATACGAAATTTTTGCACGTGTGAAAAAATGGCCAAAGGCACGTGTCGTCATCTAATTGGTGCACATGGAATGTCCGTACTGACAATGACGACCTCATTGTGAGGCCATGTGGGTTGGGACACATGCACAAATCCTTTTTCGACGCGTGTCATTCTCAAATGTGACAGATGCCGATCAATCACTGTCTGTACAGCGTATTAATTCTGACCAATCATACGTCGACACGTGTTCCTTTGTAACTCCTCTACACATGCAATTTTTTTATATAAATAGGTCATATTCGATTCGAATTTTCACGCAAATTTTTGATTTCTTGGCCAGATATCGATTTCAAGCGCGCCATTTGCACTGATTACCCTTCGTTGACTTACTTGCGCCTGAAACCGATATTGCCTCGTCCGGTATCGCATTCAAGCGTGCCTTACATCTCATTTCTTGTTTGCTCTTTCTTCATGGGCTCGGATCCGATACCCTAATTTCTAATATCTCTTTCGAGCGCACATTGCCTTGAGATTCTTGTCTGACCTGCAGTTTGCACTCGAGAGCGATATTTGGACTTTTACATCTATAGTTTTTGTTTAAAATGTCTAATTTTGGTTCTAGTTTGCTTTCTTTTTTTCATGAATTTGGTATTAGTAATAACTTGGAGTATTTCAAATATTTTTTTCTCCTTTTCTTTTTATTCTTCCTTCTATTACTGAGGGTCCTGGTGTGGAGACATTTTCTGAGATATATCTCAAATTTAAGTCTCTGCTCAGTACTCCATTATTCAGACTCATAATAAGACCATGATTCATTATCAGGACCTGGTGGCACTCGACAAACATAACTATAAAGCTAAGCTTGATAGAATGTTCACCAAGTTACATAATGATTTCAAGTCTGTAGATGAGTGCCCAATTCACAATAAAAAAATGTAGATTTGTTGATTTTCAGTCTGCATTTGTTTTTTTTTCTTTTGTTAAATATTTCTGACGATTCGGAAGCTATCCCTTCCACCTATGAAGCTGATTTTTCTAGGCCCTCGTCGAGCTCTAAGTTTCTCTAATGGTATCCATCAGTTGTAGATGTTGTGAGGAAGTGGTAGGTGATGTTCTTCTAGTCCTGGCTCATCTGGTCTGCAATCTGCCTTTCTCTTCATTGATATTGTCTCACTGCTGCACATTTGGTGATATAGGCACATGCATTTGCTAGCTCTGGATCTTTGACAACATCAAAGCTGTACTTTCATTGAATGTATGACTCATTCATTCAAGATTTTTTCTGCACATTTTGGTCCTTGAATCAATTATTGATCTAGGATTAGATGCAATAACGACATTTGTGGCCCAATGCAGACTGCTTCGACAGGGAGAGCCCTTTATTTTCTAACTTTCATTGATAATTTCTCTCGACGAATTGTCACCTATTTCTTGAAGAACAAATCAAAAGATTTCAAGCTCTTTAAACAGTTCAAGACATCTGCTGAAATCAGACTCTAAAAAAGATCAAGGCTCTACGTATTGATGGAGGGGGAGAATTCATCTCCACTGAATTCAAGGACTTCTGCAAGGCAAATGGAATACATCAACAATACACTACCAGCTACTCACCTCAGTCCAATGGTGTAGCTGAAAGGAAGAATCGGTCACTCAACAAGAGTGCCAAGAGCATGATGGCCCATGCCTCTCTTCCAAAGAACTTTTGGGCAAAAGTTGTTACTACTGCAGCCTATTTACAAAATCGATCCATCACCAAGACTTTAAATGGCAAAACACCCTATGAGGTGTGGACAAGATTGAAGCCATCACTCAAGCATATCAGAGTGTTTGAATGCATTGCCTACGCTCAGGTTCTTGAAGATCTAAAATAGAAGCTGGACGACACCAGCAGGAAATCGATGTTCATCAGCTATTCCCCAGATCACAAGGCATACAAATTCTACAACGTGGACACTGAGAAATCGTTCACCAGTAGAGATGTCACTTTTGTGGAAGACAAATTTATCGACCACAAGGGGAAAGCTCCGCCGACTTCCAGTCCAAGAGTCGGTGTTGACCTTGTGATCCATCCTAAGTTCGAAGTTGTTGACTCTTGACAAGACGATTCACATCAGAGGACCGAAGTTCAACCCAGAAGATTGAACCAGTCCAGACAGCCTCCATCCTGATTCAAGGATGATCCGGCATGCTACTTTGTGTTAGATTTAAATGTTCAGTCTTAACAATCGTTCAAACAACCGAAGGCCGACTACATATTTTCGGACCTTCGCATTTTTTGCCATCTTCGTTTTTGCCTTAAAACATTTTCTTAAAGCACCTTCGCCTTTTTCGCCTTCTTCGCATTTTCGCACTTTCGGGAAAAATGCGACACACTGACCAAAATGCACTCCATTTCAGGCCTACCTTCGGGTTTTTTGCATTTCTCTGCCTTCATCTTTTTAGGCACCTTCGGGATTTGCATATCTTTCCTGTTCAAAGGCACCTTCGAGTTTTTTGGGTTTTTTGCAACAGTGGCAGACCGACGTCGCCAACTTATCATCAACTCTAAAAACAGCTGGATAGCTAAATATCCCAAGGGTGGTTACCTACTTTGTACATATATAAAGACTGGCGTAAATAGCATTCAATGCTTGTAAGATATGTTTTGAAGACACTTGTATATATATATATATATATATATATATATATATATATTACTAGCTGAATCAAGTAAGTAATGTTTTTTTAATTATCAGAGTTTTTTTTGTAGCCAGCGTAATCACGCTCAGCATTCAAGTTGAAATTATCACTTCAAGCCATTGTACTCACTATTGATATTAATCAGAGTGCAATTTTTGCCTCACCACTGTATTGTTCATTTGTGCAATTTGTATGAATCACTCATCTTGAATATTTCTACTGCTAATTGTTGCGTTTTCGATCCTATACGCCTACGCTCAAAGCTTCGAGCTTCCGCTGCCAGTCATCCTCACGTTTTATGACACTTTGTGCAGGAACCAAACAATGTTTCTAAGGCAATGTCGACACCTGATGCTGATCACTGGAAAGTTGTAATGGATATTCAAGGCAAAGTATGTTAAGGTATTACAATGTAGTATTGTTGAACAATTAGTACATAATCTTACAAAATCCTTGTGTAAGGACATGCCCAAAATGTCTAGAAAGAGACTTTTTACTTTTCTGTATAATGTTAACTTGGATGGTGTACACACATCTCTATGTTGGGTCTAATACAGGCACGTGCCGCGTGTTGCTACATGTGTCTGGACTTGGTCATGTCAGCAATAGCCTTGCCATGCAGGACTGCCTCATAAGTAAATGTACTGTATATATTCCAGTTTGGAAGTATGAGGTAGAAGAACAGTGCCATCCTTCCTCTTGAGAGAAATCAAAGTGCTTATATGAGTGGTGAGATTGCCACACCTTTATTTTTGCTATTGCTTTGACGATATGAACATGTGGGTGAGTAGAAAATCACATCATAGTGCTTTTCTATCATACACAACATTGCGTAAGATTACTATTGGGTGGGTACAACATAAGTAAAATGGTTATAATTTGCAAATATCAATACTCGTTATTTTTTAGAACTGCAAGTATATGGTTGGCTAATATCCATATTCTTTATCGGCCTTATAACTAGTAAATAACTAAAAAAAATGCAGAGTATGAAGATTTTTGCCAATATTCATAAACGGTGAATAAATTAGCATAAGAAGTTTCACATAGTTGGAATTATTGGTGGTAGTGTGGCTTAAAGAAAATCATTTACTAGAATTGGTGGATTTAGAAAAACCAATATATCCACCCAATAGTGATTAAGACTTTATTCACTTTGCCTATGAATAGATAAATAAATAAATAATATAAATAAATTAAATAGATAAATACATATATATATGTCTTTTGCTTTTGTAAAGGACATCAATTCTCAACCAGCACACATTGATTAGAGAATGCACTTTATGAATCTTTTGGTGATTGAGCTCATTTAAAATTTTATGCGACAAATTGTCATAGAAGATTCACCACAACATAGAGCATTCAATAAACCTACACGCAACCCCATGCATATTTTAAATTTCAGACTCCTAGTAGCATGTTAATGGAGTTATGGGCGCCCATCCAAGGGTGGTGAGCTCTAGCTAGCATCACCCATCATTCTTCCACTATGCCTCTTAGCACATTTGGATTAGGTTAAGCCATTTTTGTTCCATTGCAAGTGGCACTTGAAATTTGGATAAAATAATGTTTGTTTAGAGACACATCCCAAGGATATAAAAACAAGTCCCCTCCTAGGATGCTGATAGTGAGGAGACAAAAGGATGAACCATCTTACTCCTATACACAATAATAGCATAATGAGTGAAAACATTACCAATAAATCAATGATGTCACATGGCACAAGGAAAGATCTATGGTACATGACTTCATGCCCGTATAATGTATAGTGTAAAACACGTATTGGCTGAGCTGAGCTTCTTGTGCTTCTGGTCCTCCCAATGGCCACAAAATATGAGTGCGTTTCAAAGTCTAAAAGTTTAAAGTAGAAAAGAGAGTGAGCACGCCAGAGATCCGCCAGCCCACCCATGAATAATGAATGAGCAACAATAAATGTTTGCAAAACCACCTGCAGCATTCAGGTGGGCGGTGACCCATTTGCCAATCACATTCCTCATGCCGTGTGTGCTTGCAAGTTGCAACACTTTCCACGATGTACATGATGAATTTGTTTTTGAATGTATGTAAGTCTTTTCTTCCTGTTGCCAGAAAATCACAATTTTATGACAGCCATCCTTTCCAAACTGTTCAGATCTTCGTACCTTTGAGGGTGAGAGCTGGAGCCTGGACAGTGGACTGGACCATTCCGTCCTGCCTGGCTTTTCTGATGTCTGAAGGGTCCTTTAATGAATGGCCAAGGCCCAAATATAGTCCGTGTGATCACGCTCCGGGTAATTTATTCCTCCGAAAAATATTCAATGCCGACATGCAGCGTTTTGCTAAGATTTTTATATTCTATGACATAGAACTTACGGTCCACATCATTCGGCTTGCAAATTCAAACAGCTGAGTTTACACACTACATGGTTGCTCCGCTGCGCGTGAACTTTCGGTATATTAAACTCCTCTCTTTAGCATATACTTTGTAGGCGATAAATTCTCCTGCTTGAAGACTCACAAAATCAGCTGCCATTTTCTCCTCTGTTTCAAGGCCTACAGCGCTTTGTCTCCAGATCGTGTAAGCCATTATTTATTCTCACATAATTGTCAGAAAATTTACTTGCCTCTGCATTCCAAAACTCTGTTTAGAGGTTTGCTCATGGCATAGTAGTTGCATTTTGCAACTAATTGCCAATCTAGCACAGTGACAAAGCATTTCTAGTCGAACAACTGTTTCTTAAATTTGTCGAACCATACTCTCACCCAAAATAAACATATCAGCATGAACTGAAGTTTCACCACTCAAGGATAAATAACAAAGCAACAATATTGGAAATGTGAGTGCCCCACTACATTGTTCCACGGAGAAGAATATTTTTCGGACGTTGACATAGTGCAGCATTAATGAAAAATGCTGCTCTGTTGCCAAAGAAGTTTGTAAACTGGTTGAGCACAGCAGTCCCTCCAGGTTGACCAGTGTTTAAATCTTCCTCCTTAACCAAGATCAGAACGCATAGACAAGTTTTATTCTTATGCGTGTCTTTGGACATAGTGCATCTTTTTGCACAGTTTATGAATGATAGAATCTTTTTCGTGTTCCTTTATCACGTGGAGAGTAGTCAGTGTCAGCTGATTTGCAGAGCTTCCTCGGTTTGACTGAAAATGGTGCTATGGGTTTTTGGCTATGGCTCCCTGATCTGGAAAGTGGGCTTCAGTTACGATGAGCGAGTAGTAGGCTACATTAAGGGCTACAAGCGTGTTTTCTATCAAGGTATGCTTTCTCTGGACATCAATCTCTCTGGTTTCAAATTGTTCTTATAATTCATAATGTGCATCCATGTAGTTTGTCCTTGGATGTTAGCCTGTAACAACGTAGTTATGACAAGGTGCTTAAAAACTCAGTAGAAATTCTTTTGGGATTAATCCTACTCAACAGGAGTTGGTGCCTTTGGCTCCTGTTGAGGTAGGATTAATCAGCCTCTTATACTTATAGACCTCAAAATTTCAGAACACCTCCCAAATGTTGAATATAGGTCACTATCTCTTATTACAGCTCTTAGCTCTATTATTGAAGGGTAAATCTCCATATCCCAAACACAACCTTGAGTTGCATACTCTTTTTAGACTGAACAGCGGCCAGTGCAAGGGTTAATTGAATAGTTTTGCTGGTTTGAGAGAAGAACATGAGCTGATAATATCTCTGATAAGGAAAAATGTATACACATGATACAGCATCTTTGAGTTACTACACTAACTGAAATCTAATATCTGTTTTTCAGTTTATCACCACCGTCAAAAAGGTGCCTCATATGTGTCGAGGCATGAAAGAGCTTTTCATGTTTCAGTTTAAACGTTTCAACATGAAAGGAATCGTTTTAGCTAACCAACTAAAGGCCATGACAGTAGGGCTCAGATTTTCCAATAAGGTGCCAATTATTATTCCACAGCCAATCAGTCTTTTTGAAATAGACTTTACGAACTTGCGAAGGCATATGCTGTCTCCATTAACAAAGGAAACAGGGTAATTGCACCTTGGTTAAGTAATTGCAAGGCAGCGTTTGGAACACATTCCAGTATGTCTGCAGAATAAGAGGTCCGAAATGCTGAGAGTTTTGTACAGTCCCATTATGGAAGAGAGCTCAAGAATTCTTTTTTGGCAGGACTTGATAGGCTCAGAGCTAACAACAAATATGACTTAAAAAAATTGGTTAAAAAAGATCTCTAAGGAACTCCAACTTGTGATTGATCAATATTTAATCGCAGTTTATTGATAGTCATTGTTTTCCAGACGCAGCTCTGTATCCCTAGGGGCCACTATGTGTACAAATCACTCACTATACACGTTCATTGGGTTTCTATGTGTACACTGTCACGCATAGTTGCCCGTTCCGGAACGGAACGCGTTCCAGAATGCAATCCGTTCCGGAACTTGACCAATTTTTTTTTTCAAAAAATACGTATTTTATAAACAAAGGAATCAAGATATCAAAGACTATTGGCTGCCTTGTTTCTGGATCACGTAGGACTCAGGAGCTATAATTCTTCTCCGGCAACCAGACTGCAACGTCACTGTATCCTCTCAATCAGCTTCAACACCATCAATTCTCACATCTACATTCTCAACCTCTTTCTTTCTAGATAAATTTTCAGGTTCTTTTTTATCTCGTCTCTCCTCCAATACGAGATCTTGTCAGCTTGAATGGGTTTGTCCCCATTGCCTATTCTCTTACCTCACTGTGAACACTTCTTAAGTCCATTGCCCTCTCCTGTTGCTCTTGCTCGTCATCCCGTTCAAGTTCTTGAATCACTAACTTATTGGGTCTATCCGGATTCCCAACAAGTTAAAAAATTATTGCATTTCAGGAGCAGCCCTCACATTTCTAAAACATTTACATTCGTCCTATATACGCTCTGATGTTGATAACAAATTAATGCCAAAAACTAAGAGTCTGAAACATCATTTCATATCCAAGAGCTAAGAGAAACCTGTTTTTTTTTAATTTAAAAAAACGTTCCGACACAGTACGTTCCTGAACGTACTGTACGTTCCGACCGAAAAGGGTTGGAACGGGTTTTGAAGGTGTACAGAAGGTTAGTAATTAGTAATTAGTATTAATATATGCGTATTGATTCATATTGTATCTGGAATAAGTTACATATATATAACTATGTAAATAGGCTAGAATAGTTTGTTTCAACTTTGTATGCATCTCTATTGTACAGATTATAGAAAGTTAAATATATATTCTATTAATAGATTTCAAAATTCTTCATTTTATGCACATTCACCAGCTCATCCCATCCTTCTTCCAGGACAGGAGCTTTGCTCATTTCTCTCCTTCAAACTTGAGTATTAAGTGCCATATTTCCTTTTTTAAGTACAAGATGACATTGGAAACATTTCAAAAGATTGAATCAAAATGTCCATTGGATGGCATCTGATCTTGACAAAACAATAGTTGTACACCAAACAAGATTGACTTATAGACTCTTCCTTGCTTGAGATGGGCCACTGGATGACACACAATCATCGACATCTATGATGGTTAACAATTGCACCAAGAAGGGACTGAAAGTACTAGGCATTCACTGCATATGCTTTCTTTGTGAATGATTAAACATGAATCCTTGTTTATAAATGGGATTGGAGTCTGTAGACAAGCTAAAGAACATTAATAAATAAACATGGAGGAAGTGCCATCACTGTTGTGCATGTCCTCGATAAAAATTTGATCGAAGAATCGATAGCCCTTTTGAGTTGGAAAATTGCCAAAAGCTATGATTCAAAGATACATAAAATTCATAGAACAGTATGAGGTATACAAATATTCAATCACAGGTTATAGCATCTAATGTGTATGCTATACACAATTCATACTTCAGGGTCGTAGACAAATATATATGGTCTAGACTCTATATGTGACATTAAACATGAAAACGTAAAAGAAAGAAAGTTCTGAGTGCCAAAGCACTCATCTTTTGTGGCAATTAACTTATGTCATATTGAGGTCTGTGAAGCTGCCCATGAGAAAATCAGTCTCAGAATAAAACTCTAAATTGTTGCTTGAAACAAAGAATTTAGTAGAAAAATCGCTTAATATTGTCCTCACAAAAGATGTTACTACTTGATGAGGCCTTTGTGCGCTCAATGCTGCCGCAACTCGTAAAATAATTGAGCGATGCACAAACTCTTCTTTCTTGTTACATGGTATGTTGTCCTATATTTCTTAAATTGGCCTTACAATTGTTCTTGTAGGAAGTACAAATCATCGAGGGACACCTCAACACCCAGGAAGGACGTTGACTCTAGAGCCTTTGGAAGACGCCATTTGTGTGAGTAGCATGAACCTGGTGGAATATGCATTCAAAGTTTTTTTTTATAAATGATATTTGAGATATTTTGTTGAATTAGTAGGATAGTGAATTGTACTATTGAAGTAGACATGGAAAAGTTAGAGCATAAAATTTTATTGAACAATTTGCAAACAAATTGAAACTTTTAATGCTTATGGATTCCAAGATTAGAACATCAAAATAATCACAACATGAGTTTTTTACTAGTGTCAAGCACCAGCCAATTATATATAAGAATGAGACATCCCCTCTAGTGTCTTTCCACCCCTTCTACTTGGATCCTCATAATGTTGACACATCGCACATGCAAACACCCCCTCATGGGAACTTCACAGTACTTTGGCAATTAGACATGATATGTGAAAGTCAATAAAAACTGCTCTTCCATTGAATCTGTCGCATAGTAAGCAAAATCATGATTCAAGGATCAAACATTTTTATCAAGAACTTTATTTTGAAGGGGTACTTTGTATTCAACACATCCTAGTCAGAGGATGCCATGGGTAGTTTGTCTTACAACTTATTAAACCCCTCCATGGCCTTCTGAGGTGTAGCTCAAGTTCTATTGCAAGTTTCTTAGGTTCTTAGAGTGCACAAATTCATTCCATTTATAGATCATGATGTCATAACATGTGCTTGCAACAACAAGCCAAGCTATATAAGATCATGTTCATTCTAAAGCTCGTTAACATGTCCTCAAAAAAGAAGAACAAGCTTTTGAGTTTGTGCATTTTTGAAAAAGCAACACACGCTTTATAGCATGTCCATACAAGCTTTCGATTTATGATTTATCACACCATATCCATAATGCATACATAAATGCTTCATCATACATCATTCCTTAAGTCCAAGGCCCTTTGCATCCATCATGTGGTCCACACAACATAGGATCTAAGGGCATGTCGAACTACGACCTCATATATCTTAAGGGTTCTATCTAGAATCATTTTGAGACCCAATAGTTGCATAACAAATATAAGCATGTCCTTCTACCCATAATGACTTAGTCCATTTACAAGTACTTCAATTCACAATGGGTGGTTATCGTTCTATGCTACATAGAACCTTTGAGATAAGGATGTATTAAAACATCCTTGCTCCTTCACAATGTTTTTTCAACTTGTTTCGTACGTTGTTTCGGAACGCGTTTGAAACGAGAGATCCAGGATAGAAATGGGAAACTTTTTTAGGGTTTATTTTTGTGTTTTTATGGGTTTTTGGTGTTTAGACATGTCATAGAAAGACTAATACTAAGTACATCCAATTTCTATCTCCAATGTGACTGCCATACTCCATACAAGACTAAGTTAAAAGTTCACAATGTTGAGTGCTTCAAAGTTCACACGTAGTGACGTGACCAATTACAAGTTACCAGTGACCAGAAAATTGAAATACAAATTACAATTTGCAATTTACATGAATCATGATTCATCATAAGCTATAGTACATAAAAGATAGTCCATAGTGCATACTTGAATACTTAAAAGTTGAGTCATCACATTGACTCATGACACATGCACAATGCACATCACAATCTCAAACATCCAAGAACTTCGAGAAATTATAAATAGTAAAGATGTTTGTGACTGAATCTTGAGTGATTACTGTCGTTTGTGAATGTACTTCGTTTGTCTATCTGTCTGCTCATCTGTTTTATGCAAGTTCCGATATATTTGTCTCTGTCCATCTTAGTGAAATCTGTCATCCAACTCAGAGAGCTGTCAAGATCCTGGGAGGATTGTTGTTTGTTCGTTTCCGTACCTGAGGCAATCCTTAGTTCGTTTATCTTCTGATTTTTGCCAACATTGACTTTTAGAGCAAAGATTAGGATTTTCCCCGATAGTCCCCTTTGTTGTAACTTAATTTTGATGACTTGTTAATATCCACATCGATCTCTTCTTATACTGCTTCTTTGGCTATTCACAACCACTTTGCACACGTTCAACATTCTCTTGCACTGATTTTTGATTTCCAACACTCTTTTATGGTTGTCTTTTTTGATGAGTTTTTGTACTTTGGATCTTTGCCTTCATTGAGGGCACTAAAATTGCCTCCACATTAACTGTCAGCAGGGCCCTATCATCCAGAACCCAATCCACCTTTTTGAGTAAAATCTCCAATCTCTGTAGTCTCGTTGCTTCCAAACTAGCCTTCCTAGTTTAAGTCTCTATTATGACTGTCCCTTTCAACAATTTCCTGTGCTGCGATCCTCACCTTTATTGAGTGTGTATATCACTTCCAAATCAAGCTCTTGATAAGCATACTAAAGAGCTTCCTTGAGAACTGAGGTTTCTAGCTCACAAATGGAAGCTTTGTACCTCATTAGCTCTTAATTTAACAACTATTTTTCATATTAACAAATTGCACACAACTAATGTTTTTATTTTTGAGCAATTTTAATGTAAAAATATTTTGCATAACTCAGTCCTAAGGTGGCAGACCCCGGACGCGTCCGCTATTTTTTTTAATTTTATTTTTGTGTTAAAAAAATTAAAAAATAAAAGAAATATGGACACGACCGACCCCGCGGGACGCCGGACCCGGACGCAGACGCGGAATGCCCACGTCCGGCCCGGACCCTCATGTCTGAAGTCTCAGTCTAAATTTTAAATATTTGCAAAATGTAGCTTCTTACAAAATAATCAATTCATTTTTGAATTGAAGATTCAAAATTCACTTGAATATTAAAAAAATGTAAGTTCTTCAAAAAAATAGGTCGCACCATTTCTCTTTTCAAAAGATTCCGCATTATAAATTGTTCAGAATGCCCATAATGCAGCATGTAACATGTTGGATATCTAGAGTGAACTTATCGAGTAATTGTGTTGTTTCCATAGACTATTGACCTATCTCATATGGTGCAATAAAACTGCTCTAGTCAACATAGTTGCATTGGGCTGCGATTCAAACCGTGAACCGCAGTTTGAACCTTTGGATTGACTGGGGCCAGTTTGAACTGGCCTGTTGCTATTCTGGCCCAAACCGGGACCCGGGAGAGAGAGAGAGAGAGAGAGAGAGAGAGAGAGAGAGAGAGAGAGAGAGAGAGAGAGAGAGAGAGCTTCATCCCTGATGTTTGAGAGGAGACTACAATAGGATTGACAGCATCGCTCGGAGGAGGCTCAGACCTAGGAGAGCTTAGAGTCTAGATTAGTAGATGGTAGATAGTACTGATGAGTCATGACAGCATACGTATTACTGTTCACATATCATCAGACATTACAGTGGACACATATGGATTCTAAACTTTAAAGACTGACATCATTGAAATTTGATTATCTAATATCTATTTCAAGTTTTAAAATTGGCCAGTCTGCTACTTGTCGACTTTCTTTTGATGGTACAACTCCCAATGAATATAAGTTCTGGAGCACCAGTTGCTAGTCTTTTGTTGACACTCTCCGTAGTCTTGGGGTTGTGATTCTGTAATTGGATTTTCCTAAACGATTTGCAACAATTGGAATTCTGTTAGAAGATTGCATGGGAATCTGAGAGAGAGAGAGAGAGAGAGAGAGAGAGAGAGAGAGAGAGAGAGAGAGAGAGAGAGAGAGAGAGAGAAGAAATGTCCAAATGAGGACTTATTTCTAAAAGCTATCTCTCTACCAGCGGTCAACTAATTACAAAGAAATCAACAATATTTCATCATGCAAGAAGGAGATGCAAGAGCTTAACCTCCCGCTCTGCTGAGGTACAAATGCAAGAGCTTAACCAGCCGCTCTGCTGAGGCAAACAACTAAAGAAGAACCAAAATCACTGAGTGGCTGATCTGAAAAAGCGAGTGATAGGCTGTGAGGTGCACACTCGAGGATGATGAGCACGATAAGATGCTGAAGGCCATTGTGAGGCTCTAGTTGACGGTGATGAATAGACTACACGTCTTGGTTTGGTAGGTGGCCGTTGAGTCTTCAAAGCCTTCTATCGTGTCGGGTATCAATCTCATCCTCTAATGCCTCCTCTCTATCCCTCTTCTGTGATGGGAGTCTGCCGAGAAAAAACCAAGGGAGAGGGGAGTGTTTCTATAAAGACAATAATAACAGCCTCGGATCTCATAGTATATAGGACATCTGAAAATGAAATGTGACTCATCCTCTACCTCCTGCATCGAGCATAACTGGCAAATCCGTTGTGGAAGTAGATCATCAATGTACAGAGCAAGAAAAGTAGGAGAAAGGGGGCACCCCTGCTTTGCACCAACTGTATTGTGGACCGGGGGTGACCATCCTATCCCATCTTTGAGTCTAGCCAAAGCCCTCTCATATAAGGTGGTAATAGAACCAATAACCTCCTGTGAAAAACCAAGTGAGGCTAGGTGCTGAAGCATAAGGTGTCTAGGTACAGAGTCAAAAGCCTTGCAAAAATCCACAAAGCAACAATAAACCCGCTGCTTCCTATGCTTGGCCTCTTCAATGATACATCTCAAGATAAAAATCTGATCCGTAGTAGAATATCCAGTCTTGGAACCTGCTTTTCCAAGAGCATGTAGTCCATCCGCTTTTGCTTTTGAGCTAACAATGGACTACTGAACAGAGCCAAAAAGCTTAGCCATGGTATGGCTAATCATAATAGTGCAGTAGTTTTCCACGTTCATTTGGATCACCAGCTTTAAGTATAGGATGTAACAGGTTAGTGCACCAGGCAGTAGGGAAACCAAACATGACAACCTCATTGAAGATATGAGAGATGGGGAAACTATATGAGCCACAGGTTTAAAAAAATCAACACTAAGTGAGTCAATATCTTCAGCTTTGTGACTTTGGGCTCGTTTGATAACATCTTCAATCAAAGAAGGGGTAAACAATGTAAAATTAGTATGTCTCGATGAGAGAGTAATAGGGGAGGAATCAACAGTGTAGAGACGTGTAGCATACTCTACCAGACTCAATAGAATTAGGAGCAGTCGTGGAAGACTTCTTAGAGAAGATCTTCCAAAAATAAGTTGAAGAAGATGAAACAAGAGCATCTATCATTTTTTGACCATTTATTTGCACGTATGCCTTCTTTTTCTTTCTCACAAGTGTGTACATTTTTCTCTTTTTGAGCAAGTGACATAGGAGAATGAAACCTGGCAAGCACCACTTGCTTATGTATAAGATAACACTCTGTATTATACCATTATTATGCACACGTGTATGGGTGGAAATAAGCCTTATGGGATATGAAGAAGAAGCAGCATGTAGTAAAGACTGTGATAGGAACGTAGCTTGGTGCTCACAACTAAGGATGAAAAGGGGAAGTCACGAAGGAGAGACATCAAAGATGAATAGTAAGAAGAAGTGCCGTGGGTCGAAAACTTAATGTGGGGATGAATAGTACGTGGTTGCGGGGTATATTGGGTGGAGGAGTGACATGACCAATGAAAAGGGACAACATGGAATGGTCTGATAAGGTAGGTGGTAGGATACTAAAGTCATATATGTCTGGAATCAAAGCTGGTGATCCAATAAAGTAGTCAACCACAGTATGTCCACCACCATGTGGGTGGCATGTAAATGAAGAGGAGGATGACCATTGCAAAAGACCATTCAAGATAGTTAATGAATGTGCCTCAGTTAGCTTAATTAGTTGCTCTCACCGAACCACAGAAGCTTAATACTCCAATGCAGCAACACTCAGCCTCTTGGCCCTACAACCAAGGACACAACTAGAAGACTTGTCACCACATGAAGCTATATTACCTCGTACTTGACAGACTTAATCATTTAGTAGAATTGGGTAGATTCCATTATTATGTTAACTCTATGGCATAGTTTTGGGAAATGTTTCCCACTTGGGAAACACAAACTACCTGGGAAATGACAAAATGGGAGAATGAGAATTGACAAATGACACCTCTTCACATTGTGGCGAAACTTTGTAAACGTGCAACATTTCATTGAAACATTTGAATCTTAGTAATTTCCAATTTATCTTTTACTTCTAACATGTCACACAAATGATGTGGCAAAACATGTTTTCCAATAAGGAAAGCCGTGTGAAAATTGTCAACTAGTTTTCTACATTTCTAGTTAGTTTGGCAATTTGAGTCTATATGAGGCCAAATATTCAAAGAAGGCGTGCATGGTTAGTTCACACGTGTAAAACCACGTGTACATGGTTAGTTCACACGTGTAAAACCAGTACACATGGTCATTTTTAAGTCAGGTCCAAGTTCACTTTTCAGCTTACTTGGCAATTTTAGCGATTATGACTAGTTTAGGGCTAGTTTTGGATAAGCTTGGCTAAACTCATCTACTTGGAGGAGAGAGAGTCATCACTCTCTTCTATAAGTAGCAGGGTCTTCGCTGGAAAAACAGTTCCTAAGAAGTATTTCCATTTTGGAAGCTTTGGAGTCAATTCTAGCTCATCATTTTAGGTTCTCTTCTACTAGTGAGTAGACTACTTGTTGTAAGCTTGATCTATCTCTATTAAAGAGTGGTAATAAATGATATCTTGCTGTTGTATGGCCTGTTAACAGAGAATTACTCAGATCTCTTCATGTTTTGATTTGCTTTTGATTCTATCAAGTTATGTTGTGTAGATCTTGATCAAATTAAAAATTCTAATTGGCTACAAATTTGGCATTTGTTAATGTGCATCTTCTATTGTGCCTAGATCTATTTTTAGGATCATCTTGGATCTTAAATTTTGACAAGCCATTCCCCACACACAAACGTGCTATATGATGCTTGTCTTTTCCTAAACAGCGTTTCCCACTAGGGGAAATATGCTGTTTGCAAGAATGTGTTTTATTCATGTTTCCCACAAGTGTCTCCCATGTTGGTGCAACATGGACATGAGGAAACTCCATACAAGAGCATGGCTCAATGACCATTTCAAAACTTTGCTTTTTGGTGATTTGAATACATGAAAAAAGCATCATTTGTTTGATTTTTTCTCAGCTGTATGGCGTATCATAATCATCGGACATCAGCATCACATTACACGACACTTTCTTAAAATAAGTGTAATTTGCCAAGTATAACTGCCAGAAGTAGCAATACACCACTGCTTGAGAATTACGGTGTTATGCTTGCTTGAAATGGAAAATTTCTTATCTACGTCCAGGCACACCAACATGGCTACATTACATCAAAATATACGTTCTGATTTTCTTCAGTCTGAAAAAGCTAAACTTTTGCAAAATTAGATCCCTATGTATTGTATCTAGTTTGCTTGCTTTTTGAAGCTGGAGTTTTTGATAAAATGATTCTGTAATGACTTTTAAACTTCAAAAAAAATAAATCCATGTGTACTATAAATCGATTTCTGGTTCTGTATCTTTTATGACCTCATTCATATGGCTGATTGGATTATAACTCCTTGCCTCAACTAGAGGTAATGAACTCTTCACCAAGATGCCACTTATTGGAGGGCCTCTTTCCTCCTTTTTGAGTTTGATGTATTTGATCAAATGATCTTGCAACTGTCAATGTTCTTTTATGTCAGTGCCTTCTTTATCCTTTCAGAAGCTTGTCATGTGCTAACCTTTTGTGATGCATGTGTAGCAGTGGGGTGCTGCTTATCGTGTTTCAGGACGTGAAAATGAGCAGCGAGTTTTGTCTGTAAGTATTTCGCAGGTGCATCTGTTTCAGCTAAAAAGGACCAATTTTCGAGTCATAGCAAAACTAATTGGGGCTTGCGAAACTGGCTGCAAAACATGGAATAAGTGACCTGTATCCCAAAATCTTATGTTTCTCCAAGATCAAATCCACAGGAAGCCTTCTGTGCTTACGTTTGCAATAATGAAGAAAAAAAAGGTGTTTATTTAGATCTTAATTCAGCTTGAGCATTCTTTTTTGGCAATCACCCTTTTCCAAGGACCAAAAAGAGCTTATTGTTGGATCAGACGAAAAAGTCTAGAGCTCCATGTTAAATCAGATCCCTGTTTTTGATATATGCTCAATGTGATGCAAATTTGCATAGACAACAAAGAAGGCCTCTGCATACATGCATTGCTTGACTAAGGCGCACATAAAGAATATCTTATTTGCTCTAAGAGATTGAAGATGTGTGTCTAGATGTACGGCATAGACAACGTATAGTCACTATCTTTTCCATTCCATAGCATCTGAAACATTGGCCTTCATCCCTTACTCATCATATTGTAGATACAGACCAGCAACTACACAATGATGGAACTCTGGATGAATGACGCAAACCTTATTAATGAACCAAGCTTGTGTGGGAGTGTAATTATATTTTTCTCCTCACCTCTCAGCTTTTAGGTCAGCTGTAGGTCCACCAGCCTACTACACTAACTAATTGCAGCACAAGTAGTTGATGTGCATCACAGCCAGAAAGCATTATGCATTGATTCAAAGTACAGGACTGACTTACAACGCAAGATTGTCATGGAATTTGTCACAGCCCAGTCCAATAGGCAATGCATAGAGTTTACCTAGACTTACAGTTATGGATGATATGGGTTATGACTTACATGTGACGTTTATCTTCCATGTCAAGGTGCAATAATTTCCTTGTTCTACAAACCTCACTTATAGCCATCCGCACCAAACCAAATTTCCTTTTGTTCTCTCCTTGGCTCTTGGTATAGCAACTTACAATCTCATTGCCTTAGCTTTCTTGACAACTTCATAGCATGTCTTAACATGTACATAACTTAGCCATTGCTATGGCTTCCTTGACTACTACAATCAAAATGCACATGCTCATTACATCGCCAACATTGGTGGCTGACATAAAGATTTCCATTTCTCCAACCAAGAAAGTGAATGTACTGTGAGTTTCCGCACAACTTGGGTCCATGAACCGTCACATCATGTCTCTACAGCTTCATTGCCCCACACATTTCATGTATTATATGCATATCTTTCTCACACAAACAATTAGCAAGTATTTCACCAAAACTTGAGTCATTTCAGCAAGCATTCTTTGGTCCCAGGTTAGAGCCTCTCCTTGGAAACCAAGAAGCATTTTGGCAAACAGATTCAACAGGGTTGGCTCAGTTGGTTAGCTTGGCATCCAAGTTTCAACTTTCTTTGATCCCAGGTTCCATCCCCGCCTTTGGAAACCAAGATGCATATTTGCAAGCTGTCATAGCTATGCCAAACACACACTTATCCATGTCTCATTCATTTTGAATGCCAAACTTATATGCAGCCCACAATCTTTCATCCAACCTTCACTCTCATGATCCTCAAGATCGCTAATAGACTCTGGAAAATAACATAGAAGAGGTTCAGATTTCAGAAGGTCTGTGACTTGCACTACGTTTTGCTTATGATTCCTTTATCAGTAAAAATCTCAGAAAGATCTAGAGACAAGTATAACCAATAAACAACATGCATCTAAGCTCGTTCTCGTCATTCTTGGTAGATAAAACAACACCAAATAAACCTTATCAGTCACGATATATTGCGTATGCATTTAACCACGTAGATGATATCTCCATTTAGACACTCTTCAGGATTTTGCCTATTCTACAAAAGCGTACCTTCATATAGACTCTAAAGTTCATGCGGCGAGGGCTTTTGTCAACAAGCTGTAAATCTGCATCCTGTCTAACACTCAAAGGTGGATGATCACTTTGCTGCCACCGTTTCTACCCTGATCCAAATGTCTTCATTAGTTTAAGTGCTGAACTTGGGACTTTTTTGGATTTAATTACGGCAAGAGATAGTGAAAGTTTTCTGGCTGTCTAGAAAAGGAAATGTAAGTGCCCTACAAGCTTAAGTCTATGATCTGGACAAAATTGCCTCATGGACATGCTTGTGATAATCTTTAAGTTTCTTATTGGCTGATGTGCCCGTTTCTTATTCAGTTTCATTTAGATCACTGGGCTTGACTCCTCGAGCTTTTACATTGCAATCTAATTAAAGGAGATGAAGGTTTGCCTTTTTCAGTTTTCCTTGTATCATTTGGGTCTGCTTTAGGATAAGTCGGCAGCTTCAATGCTCACTGACTCTTTTTCTTGAATTGAGTTGCAGTACTTGGAGGTCAGGGAAAAAAACCATGATCTACGAGCCTACCTTGATGTTTACATGGTAGGTGAAAGATCCTCTCCAGAACACCGATTTGATTCATAGCCGCTTGCTAGTAATCTGCATACTTGAAGATACTATTTCTTGACTGCATAAAACTTAACTCTGCTACATTATCTTCTGTCCATACGCCACTCAGCATCTATGGCCATTCCGGCTACTCGTAGAACTAGGATTTATTTGAGTTCAGCTAGGGTGGCTGACTGTGCTCTTGCTTAATCAGATGCAAAACAGCTAATCATTGGTAATCTTTTCTGAATATGTGAAGGACTCCTCATCCACAGAGCCGGCAGTTTCAGGAGCTCTAGTGTAAGGCCCATCACTGGTTGTTAACTTCCTGGAAGTAGATATTTTCTGCACAATCTTTAATGTTAATGGACGATGTGCATCATCCCTGAAAGAAAAATGAAGGGAACTTGTTCTCATCATGTTTGTAGGCCTATGGTCATACTTCATCTACTCGTCAACGCACAATGTCATCATCCATGTATTGGTTTGCAGGTTTATTGCAACAAAAGATAAAAATAAGAATATGAATTACTTGGGAGCTGCGCCTTCGGAAGAAATGGCAATGTATAATTTCCACATACTTTACACCAATGATTTTTGCGTACTTTGGAGTCGAGTAACATTATATTCAATCGGTTTTGTTATTGAGTGAGGTTTCATGTCAGAAAAACGTAGTCGCATGCTACATTTTATTTGTTTATTTGTAACTTACAACATTTTTCTAATTGATCCTGCCAGTCAGATTGCTGAGGCTGTCGGACCTTCTGGACCAAATTTTGAGTATCTTTTTCGATTGGAAGAAGCTCTTATCGAAATAGGTAGCAAAAAGTCATCCATGGATTTTCTTACACTTCATATCCTTGGTCGATGTAGATGACTGCTATTGATATTTCAAGATTTTGCTTTCTTATGATGTTGAAGGCAACACAAAAGGGAAGAACGTTTTCTTTGCAAAAATCTTTATGCGTCTCAATCGTTATGTTTCTGCTTCATGCGCAGGACATCCAGATGAAGACGTCATCAATCTTGCAAACAAAGTTCGAAAGTATTTAGCATCGTCAAATGAGGAGTCGTTCGCAAATTGTACACACAAGCTGTAAATCAAAACCAAATCAGTTGGAGAGGCTGAATTGAAGCAAAATCTAGTAGAAGCATCATATTCTTAATGGCTTTGTCAGCTTTTAACATATTATTTGCACTTTCTGCTCATTTCGATATCAAGTGCTATTTGGTGGATAAATCATTTTTGTTGTGCTTACGATTCGATTCTTGGGAATGGATATGAAGCCATCCGGTTATATAAAAGTTCCTATGTCCTCTTTGCAAATTTCAAGGTCTCTCTTGAACGCCAATGCTATTTGATCCTGAGCTCAAGGTTGCCAATAGAAACTTCTTGTGAAACTCATTGGAGTACAAAGGTATGCATGTAGAAAGTGTTGCCAATAGGTTATAAGGACTAGGTAGCTCAGGCCCACTACTCTGCGGCGAGGTGCGTTGAAGGCTACCTGCTACACACGGTAGTGGGCCTGCCCACGCCTGCTAACGGGCATAATTTGCCATTTGGGCCCTTCAACTGCCCTTCCGTTGACAGGTTGTTGCACTTTGGCTCTGAACGTCTGTGTTCAGAGCCAATGAAAATGTGCCAGCTGTCCACTATCAGTCAAACGCTCGATATTTTTCTGCCGAGGCTTGTTGGCGATTGTTCGGATATTCTATGGGTGTTCATAAGCCAATTGTTACCCGACTTGCCGTTCATCTTCGTAGATAGGAGTTGCTATACTTTGCTGAGGCAGTCGATTTAGAGGAGGTCGTTTTGGTGGAAGATGTAACAAAGCCTATGCCACACAACGAACAAATGCAGTTGGGATGAGCTCATTATTCATTGCAAAGCAAACAACTTTTTGTGAACAAGGATTTGCTTCACTTTGTGTATCAAATTAATGGTTTGTATTGTTTTATAAATATACATCTTCATGTTTATATGCAATTTTCACAAATTCCATTGTTACAAAATATGATATTCAAATATATAACATATATTTTAGACTTGGGCCTTTGAATTAAAATAAAACTAGAGGCCCAAAGTCATTTTTAAACTTAGAGGCAACAACGGATCACACTTGTGATCGACCACATAAAAATTTGGGAGTTCATTACAATTCTCAAACAGATACGGTCAATTGAAATGAAGCTCTTGCAACGATTGACTGCACAGCAGGATATATGTGTCAACAAGATATTCAATCAGAGTTGAACGATATATCCTTATTAGATCAAACTTTGGATACACCAATCACGTTTCCACTAAATGTGCTGACTTTATGTTACCTTTTACTGAAAGCATTTTGGATCGCCTTGTTGGAGTGGAAGTTTATAGTTTCCTGGATGGATTTAGTGGTTACAACCAGGTTAAGATTGCACCTGCCGATCGTCATAAAACTGCTTTTACAACAGAATGGGCACCTATGCTTACAAAGTAATGTCGTTTGGAGTCTGTAATGCACCAAGTTCATTCCAAAGAGTAATGCAATTTGCTTTCAAATATTATCTATAGAAATTTCTTGAAATTTACTCCACGAAATTTCATGATTGAATACTCTAAAGACTTGGAATCAGTAGGGCGACCCTGCTCCAGGTTCAGATTGCGCTCAAATTGATCCAAAACTGAGTTTGATCAGGCTGAAAATGGCCAGGGTAGGCGCGGTCGCAGACATAGAGAGTGTGTGGCTCGCGCGCGTCCAAGCAAGTTGAAGTCGTAGTGGCTTGAGGGAGTTGGTGTCTCCAAGAAAAGAGTTCAGCGCATGGGCAGGCTGGTGACCACAAGATAAGCTCCTTTGTAGATCGACGGTGGTGATCTAAAAAAGTTTGGTGGAAAAGCGGCGAGTGGCATGGTAAGGGAAAAAGTGCAGGTCATTATTTTTTACTTCTAACATCACAGTTGACCTCGGCATACTGCTTTTAGCCTACGATAGAAGTTTCAAGCAGTTTTGTGATCACAAACATGGGAGAGTCGATTTTGAGTGAAAGTAGTAAATCGGACGGGATTTCCAACTATGCAGTGTGGAAATTCAAAATGAAAAACATATTGATGGAGAAAGATGTGTGGGATGTCGTCACAGGTGATGAGAGCAGGCCGCCAAATGAAGCGGACATCAAAGTGTTTGACAAGAAGATGAGGAAAGCTTTGACCTTCATTAACTTGTCAGTGAAGGATCACTTCATTACCCACATTTGTGATGCTGTTACACCCAAACAAGCATGGGATGTGCTAAAGCAGCAGTTAGAGATGTCAAATCCGTCAAGAATCATGTTTCTGAAGTCAAAACTGAATAGTGCTCGCATGAAGCAATGAGAGCACATTCAGACTTATATGACCAGAATTAAGACAATGAGGGATGAACTGCATTCTATTGGTGAGCGCATACGTGATGTGGAGCTGGTGCACAATGCATTGTGCGGCATTGCAAAATCCTATCAGATGTTTGTGAGCGGAATAGTATCAAGAGAAAGATTGCCAACCTTTGACGAGCTCATAGGAATCTTGATGCAGGAAGAGCAACGACGAGAAATGGTGAAAGCTAGATATCAAAATACTGACGATCAGGCACTTGCGACATGCCAAAAACAAGGCAAGGGCAAGGGCAAGAAGAAGTCTAAACAACAATTTGACAAGACTCAGGAGGATGAGGAATCTTCCAGTAAGACCAAGAAGAAAGACAAGTGCTTCCATTGTGGTAAAAAGGGCCATTGGAAGAGTGAATGTCGGAAATTTTTGGCGGAACAAGACAAGGGAAAACCAAAACAAGCAGGTAACCTTGTCGATGAGGGTGAGATTGAAGACCCTAGCATCTTCAAATCTGCATTGTCATCTAATCAAGATGATCAAGCAAGGTATATTGACTCGGGAGCCACAAGACACATGACAGGTAACAAGGATTGGTTTAGTAGCTTGAAAGTATTGGATAATGGAACGTCTGTTTCACAAGCAAATGGTGATGTGTGCAAAATCAAGGGGATAGGCACCGTTTCCATCCAACTACCTGATGGCAAAAGCGGGATGATCAGGGAGGTACTTTATGTACCAGGTTTGAAGAAACATCTATTTTTTATTGGACTCATTACTGATCAAAAGTTGAAAGTAGAATGTGCCCATGATCGTTGCTTTGTGAAGGATGTGAACCAAAAGTTCAAAGTTATTGCAGATGAAGTAAGGGAGCCCAATACTAAATTGTACAGGTTGAATGCTACAATCAAGGGGCAACATGGTCTCGTATCCTCCATTCCATCGCAAACTGAATTGTGGCATAAGAGGCTTGGTCAGTTGAACTTAGGAAGCCTCAATTTGATGAGAAAATTGGAGATGGTAACAAGATTGCCCACCATAGAAGACCGCTTGAAATCGATGTGTGAATCATGTGCATGTGGGAAGCAGCATCAAGAGTATTGCAAGAGCAAAGAACATCCTGTATTTGATCTACACAGATTTATGTGGGCCTATGAGGACCATGTCCTTAGGTAAAGACATCTATTTCATGACCTTTATTGATGATATGTCATGTAAGACGTGGATCTACTTCTTGAAGAAGAAATCGGATGCATTTGACAATTTCAAGAGCTTGAAAGCATTGGTCGAAAATCAAACAGGTAGGAAGATCAAAGTTCTAAGATCAGATAGTGGAGGTGAGTACAAGTCTAATGACTTCAATGATCAATGTGGGATCAAAAGACAATTTACGCAAGCTCATACTCCTGCTCTCAATGGTGTAGCTGAGCGCAAAAATCGTACGATTGTGGAAAGTGCCAAATCTATGCTAGCTGAGATGAAACTACCAAAAGATTTTTGGTCAGAAGCATGCAGTACGATGGTCTATCTTCAAAATAGAAGTCCTACCATTGCCATACCACTGGATAACACCTGAGGAGGCATTCAAGAAGAAGAAGCCAAAGGTGAACCACTTGCGAATCTTTGGATGTAAGGCCTTTGTACACATTCCTAAGGAAGAGAGATGTAAACTTGATGTGAAAGCTATCAAGTGTATATTCCTAGGATATGATGATCGTGTAACGAGCTATAGATGTTTTGATCCAGTGAAAAACAAAATCCATGTAAGCTGTGATGCTATCTTTGATGAATCCAAGATGTATGAAGACAAGGATGTTGAGAAGATAGACACATCCAATGGGAAAGATGGTGTAGTGAGGATACCTCTTGATAATGATCCATTTATTGACTTTCCAAGTGATGAACATGAGGATACATCTCAAGATACTACTACTCAATCTCAAGAAGTAGGAGAGGTAGAGATAAAACTTTTTGGTGCAAGAAGGATTGAAGTTGCAGGTGACAAATGCAAGGAGAAGGATGTACTGTGGGATACATTTTCACCAGGAAGCCGATCACCTGACAGAAAGCTCCCTAAGTGGTTTGAGAGATTGTTGGAAAGCTACGACATAGATGACTTTCCAAGATCATCTAGCCAGGGAGAGCTACAAAGATCAACAAGAGAGAAGACATGACCTGAAAGGTAAGAAGCAAATTATGCTCTCTTATCTAGCATTATTCAAATCAAAGAACCTTCGACTTATGGTGAAGTGAAGGATGATGACATTTGGGTCAAGGCCATGGGAGAGGAGATGGAGTCAATCGCTAAGTATAGCACATGGGACTTAGTAGAACCACCAGTTGGTAAGAAACCCATTGGATGCAAATGGGTATACGGGACTAAGTACCATGCAGATGGAAGAATAGCAAAGCACAAGGCAAGATTGGTGATCAATGGGTATGCACAAAGTAAAGACATCGACTATGAGGAGACCTTTGCACCGGTATGTAAGTGGAATACTCTACGTCTACTTGTTGCTTTAGCTTCACATTTTGGTTGGCCTTTGCATCAGATGGATGTGAAATCTATTTTTCTAAATGGTGAGTTAGAACAAGAGGTGTTCATGGATCAACCTGAAGGCTTTATAGCGAAAGGACAGGAGAATTTCATAGTTTTTAGGACAATAATGATTGTACTTTACAATCATAAAGAGTTATTGGTTGCTTAATCAATGGATCTATCAAGTTCTACACATTAGATCTTGATCTAGATTCACTACACTTGGATTTAAGCAAGAGCAATGGATCAACACATCATTAACTAGTGAGAGCGGCCTCACACGTGTGGAGTACTATCCATAGTATGGCCTGCACCTGAAACAACAAGCACAATAATCCTAGATAGCAATCATTCATAGGAATCACAAGAGAAATGACTAGAAACCTCACAAAAGTGTAGAATACAAAAGTCTCATCAATCTTCTTAGCAAAATGATGATCCTTTTATGGATCAAGTACATCCACGAGTCTGGTACAGTCCAGCAGGTCTTCACACGTGTGAAGAGTGCCACATCACTCAGATCTATCCATTTGATCCATCCTTGATCCTTATCCAAAGTTGACCTTCTGGAATATGGCTAAAATCCAAAAAGCTAGTCTCCTAGAATATAGGAATATTCCCTACAAAATAGGATCCAAGGAAAATGTTCAACTCTTATCTTCTAGTACTCTATACACACGTGTGAACATCCACTTGCCATGTGGGAGCATTTACTCATGCACATGCAAGGAAAAGCTAATTTCTAGGTGACTAGTCAACTTGACTAAAAACTAGTCATATCATGGTCACACTAATTAGATTGATACAAAATCAATTTAGATATATACAAGCATGAAAAGTACATCCTTTTACACGTGGGAACAGGCTCCACACGTGTGAAATTAGATCATCAACATTATTCTAATGTTTGATCAATATTTACAAAACCAATGTCAAGTGAGAAGTGACAATTTTCAACACTCCTCCTCACTTCTAACTTGGCAAATCTAATGTACATCTATCTACAATTCCAAGGGCATATCTTAACTTAAAAAATGGATCTTTGGACAATGGCTTGGTTAAAATATCAGCTATGCATTCGGAGGATGGTACATGATGTAGTTGCACCTCCTTGGATTGTACCTTCTCCCTCACAAAGTGATGAGCTATCTCAATATGCTTTGTTCTAGCATGGAAGATAGGATTTGAAACAATTTGTTGAGAAGCTTGATTGTCACAAAATATGTAAGGGATCTCCTCGGCCTCTAGCACATGTAGCTCCATCAAGAGTCTTCTTAGCCATAGGAGCTCTTTGGTTGTTGAAGTCAATGCCTTGTACTCGGCTTCACAAGAAGATAGTGAGATTGTATCTTGCTTTTTGGAAAGCCAAGATATTACTCCTCCACAAAGAAATGTTGCAAATGCACTAATGGACTTCCTATCCATCTTGTCACCTACAAAATTTGAATATGAGTAGGCTCTCAAGTGCAAGTTAGATCCTTCATAAAGTATGCCAAAAAATCTAGTACTAGAAACATATCTAAGTACTCTTTTGGCACTTTTCCAATGACGAACTAAAGGAGCTTGCATACTTTGACTCAAATTGCTTACACAAAAACTTAAGTCAGGTCTAGTGATGGTCAAATAGATTAGAGAGCCTATAAGCTTCCTAAAGAGGGTGATGTCCTCAAAGGATGTTTCATCACCTTCATTAGTTGCTTTCACAACATGCTCCATAGGGGTGTCAATCTCCTTACAATCTTTCATACCAAATCTTTCAAGAATGGAAGTAGCATACTTAGATTGACTTATGAAAGTACAATTGCTACTTCTAGACACTTATATCCCAAGTATAAACCTTAGGAAGCCTAGATCTACCATCTTGAACTCATTAGATAAATCAACTTTTACTTTGCTTATGCCTTCATCATCATTTCCTATCAAAATGATGTCATCAACATAAAGTACCAAAATGATGATCATTCCTTTATTACATTTGAAATATAAAGAAGGTCCATAAGCACTTAGTACAAAGCCAAGAGAATAGAGAAAATCATGCAACCTAGAGTACCAAGCTCTAGGTGCTTGCTTCAAGCCATATAGGCTCTTCCTTAAGTAGCACACCTTTTGCTCCTCACCAACCTTGATGAAGCCCTCAGATTGCATCATGTAGATTTCCTCTTCTAAGAAGCCATTCAAGAAGGAATTTGTCACATCCATTTGGTAAAGATCGCACTTGAACAAAGTAGCAATGCAAATGATTAATCTAATGGTTACAAGCTTAGCTACAGGTGCAAATGTTTCTTCATAATCCAATCCTTTTATTTGAAGAAATCCCTTAGAAAAAAGCCTAGCTTTGTACTTACTAATAGATCCATCTTGATTGTACTTTATTCTATAAATCCACTTACATGCAAGTGGTTTCTTCCCTTTTGGAGATTTACAAGATTCCAAGTATGATTTTCTTCTAATGCATCATACTCTACTTGCATTGCATCTCTCCAAACTTTAGATTTATATGCTTCTTCAAAAGATGATGGTTCTTCAAGCAATGTAGCTAGGAAGGAGTAAGAGGTAGAAGGTGTAGAGTCTTCCTTTTGCTTTCCCTTGTCCACATAGGTGAGCCTTGAGGGCTCGACCTTGCTTCTTGATGACCTTCTTGGCCCCTTTTGACTTGGATCCATGTCTCCATCCTCGGGTTTGTCAAGATCCTCCTCGGATTTGTCAAGATCTTCAATGCACAATGGGTTAGATCCATTTGACAAGCTCTTAGCAAATTGTGACTCATCAAAAAGTACATCTTTGCTTACCTTTACTTTCTTGGATATAGGATCATATATCCTATAGCCCTTGCTATTTTCTCCATAGCCAACAAAGATCCCTTTGAAGGAGGTAGCATCTTCTTTCCTTCTAGTCTCCAAAGGGATGTGAACATAACAAATACATCCAAAGATCTTAAAATCTTTTACATTGGGTTTCTTATCAAACAAGGCTTGATAAGGTGAGATCCCATCTATAGCACTACTAGGAAGTCTATTACACAAGTAATTAGCACATGTTATAGCTTCTCCCCAAAATGAGATGGCAAGTGATGCATCAAGTCTTAAAGACTTTGCACACTCACATAGACTCCTATTTTTCCTCTCGCCCACCCCATTTTGTTGGGGGGTGTAGGAACAAGTGTATTGCAACTTAATGCCATTGATCTCACAAAAGTCTTTCATTTTATTGGAGGTGTACTCTCCTCCATTATCACATCTTAGTGCTTTGATGGAAGTACTAAGTTGTTTCTCTACTAGAGACTTGAACTTAATGAAAGCTTCATAAACAAGACTTTTCTTTGATAGTAACTCAATCCATGTGAATCTAGTACAATCATCTATAAAAGTTACATACATCAAGGCACCTCCATTATTTGCATGTGAAAAACTATGTACATCAGAATGTATGAGATCCAAGGGAGAGAGAGAGATCTTGATGAAGATTTCTTGTAAGAAGATTTGTGTGACTTTGCAAGGCCACATGCCTCACACATCTTTCCATACTTTTTGAAAGCTCTTGGTAGGCCGAGAGCTAGTTCCTTGCTTGCCATTCACTCCATAGATTGAAGATTAGGATGACCTAATCTCTTATGCCAAAGCTCCACTTGAGTTAGCTCCTCTCTAGCCAAGTTCACACTTTCACTTGCAACATTAGAATCCAACTTGAAAAGTCTACCTTGCTTAATGCCACTAGCTATGCACTTATCATTTTTCAAGATGGAACAAACTCCATTCTTGAAATGTACATCTAGTCCATTGATTATTAATTGTCCTACACTAAGCAAGTTTCTTGAAATGGTAGGAACATACAAAACATTATCTAGATCTATCCTTTTAGATGTGCCTAAGCAAAGAGGTATAGATCCTATGCCATCTATCTTGCATGCTTGATCACTAGCAGTGTATATTGACTTCTTAGAGTCATTACAAGATAGAAGAGTAGAAAAATAATGCTTGTTAAAAGACATGTGGGAACTAGCCCCACTATCTATCCACCATGTGTCTTGACTTGAAGTTGGTGTAGATGCAACCATTAAGGATGTGTTGAATCCATCCTCATCTTCTTCCTCTTGAGCAATGTTCCCTTGATCTCCATTGGCTTGTTGATTCTTCTTCAAGTAGCATTCTGAGGCAAAGTGTCCTTTCTTTCCACAAAAGAAACACTTGAGTTTTGCCTTGTTCTTCACTTTGCCTTTGGAAGTAGATCCTCCATTCTTCATCTTGGCCTCCTTGCCTTGATTTTTCTTGAATGGATGTTGCTTCTTCTTGCCTTTAGATGTAAAGTTAGCTTTCTCCTCTCCTCCATTAAGTGACATGCTGTCCATTCTTGTCTTGAGGTGTAGAAGCCTACTCTCCTCGGCCACAAGAACATTGTACAGCTTTTCAATGGATGGAAGAGTGTCTTGAATGGCAAATGATTGGACTAAGTTGGTGAACTCATCACCTAGACCATTCAAGATGATTTGTACTAGCTCTTGATCTTGGATCTTCTCTCCTATTGCACTTAACTCCTTGTTAAGAGATTTGATCCTAAGGACATACTCTTGTCCACTCTCTCCACTTCCTTTCATGCTTTGGAAAACTTGATTTCTTAGCATGAGGATTCTTGAAGTATTATTGGATTCATAGATGCTCTTTAATGAATCCCAAGCCTCTTTGGATGAGGTACAAGAAGACACCTCTTTCAAGAGGTCATTGCATACATTTAACTTTATGCAATGTAGAGCTAATCTTGCTCTCTTCTTGTATTTGGCTTGTTCTTGGGGAGTTTGAGGCTCTTCCTCAACTCCTTGAACTATGTCAAATAGATCATGGATCACTAGGAATGATTCCATTCTCACTTTCCATATGGAATAATTTGTGGAAGTGAGTCTCTCACTTGATTCCATCAAATATCCATCCATGGATGAAATTGTAGAATGAATACTCTTCTAAAAATCACAAAGATTCCTGATTTTGAAAAGATCTATGAAGGGCCTAAAGCTCACAAGAATGCCTATAGGCTTGTCTTTATCAAACTAGCACACAAGCTTGAATGATATACAAAGATCTTGCCAAAAATTCCTAGCTTTCACTCTCACAAAAAAAATTGCTTTACACTTTTCTTAGAGATCCCACTTCAACTAAGGATTTGAACAAATCAACCTCTAAGTTCTGATCTTAGACTCTAAAAAGAAATGCTTCAATGATCCAAAACTCTATTTGGTCATAGGCATTAGCTAGATTGAATCTAGATCAATACTATGCTTCAAATGAACTAGTATTGTGATTCTGGGACCAACAAACACAAAGTAACTTGAAATGAAAGTTGATGTACGGTTTCACACGTGTGAAAAGTACATACGCAGCCTCCAAGTTGTTTTGATCCAAATGAATTCAAGCTATCACTATAGATGAACTCGCCCTCACTAGTATTGGCCAAAAACAAATTTTGCCAGTGATCTTTACAAGATTTATCATTCAATGATCACTCTCTTACTTAGCTCTGATACCATGATAAATTTTACAGTTTTTAGGACAATAATGATTGTACTTTACAATCATAGAGAGTTATTGGTTGCCTAATCAATGGATCTATCAAGTTCTACACATTAGATCTTGATCTAGATTCACTACACTTGGATTTAAGCAAGAGCAATGGATCAACACATCATTAACTAGTGAGAACGGCCTCACATGTGTGGAGTAATGTCCACAGAACGGCCTGCACCTGAAACAACAAGTACAATAATCCTAGATAGCAATCATTCATAGAAATCACAAGACAAATGACTAGAAACCTCACAAAATTGTAGAATGCAAAAGTCTCATCAATCTTCTTAGCAAAATGATGATCCTTTTATGGATCAAGTACATCCACGAGTCTGGTATAGTCTAGCAGGTCTTCACATGTGTGAAGAGTGCCACATCACTCAGATCTATCCATTTGATCCATCCTTGATCCTTATCCAAAGTTGACCTTCTAGAATATGGCTAAAATCCAAAAAGCTAGTCTCCTAGAATATAAGAATATTCCCTACAAAATAGGATCCAAGGAAAATGGTCAACTCTTATCTTCTAGTACTCTATACACACGTGTGAACATCCACTTGCCATGTGGGAGCATTTACTCATGCACATGCAAGGAAAAGCTAATTTCTAGGTGACTAGTCAACTTGACTAAAAACTAGTCATATCATGTTCACACTAGCTAGATTGTTACAAAATCAATTTAGATATATACAAGCATGAAAAATACATCCTTTCACACGTGGGAACATGCTCCACACGTGTGAAATCAGATCATCAACATTATTCTAATGTTTGATCAATATTTACAAAACCAATATCAAGTGAGAAGTGACAATTCTCAACAAGAATAAAGTATGTCGCTTGAAGAAAGCGCTTTATGGTCTTAAACAGACACCACGTTCGTGGTATTGCAAGATTGATGCCTACTTTTGTTCAAAGGGGATGGTGAGAACACATTCTGATCCAAATATGTATGTCTTATGCTTTGATGGTATGGTTGCTTTGACTGCTCTTTATGTTGATGACTTGATTATTACGGGAAATAATCAAGAGATGATAGACATGATCAAGAAAGACCTCATGGAATAATTCAAGATGACAGATCTTAGCTTGATGCATTATTGCCTTGGAGTAGAGGTGTGGCAAAAAGGACACGAAGTGTGTTCAACACAGGTGAAGTATGTCAAAGGGTTGTTGGATAGGTTTAGGTTGCAGGATTGCAAACCAGTGAATACTCCTATTGGACCAGGTAAAAAGCTTTCTAAGCTTGATGAGTCATAGTCATTTGATGCTACACCGCATAGGCAGTTAGTAGGGAGCTTGATTTACCTTACCACGACTAGACTAGATATATGTTATGTTGTTGGTATTGTAAGTCGGTTTATGGCAGCACCTACGGAAACACATTGGAAGGCGCATTTTGCGTTATGTAAAAGGCACTTCAGATCCTACTGCTATTCGCACTTAACTATCTATTCCCCCGCCTATGTTGCTTCCCTCGCCTTTGCTTCCTCTCAAGAACAATCTGTGACCATTGGGGCTACCATTCCTATTACAGTTGCCCAGTCCATCTCAACCCCACACACAGGAGCTGTTTTCCCAAATACCCAGTATTTCATGGACATGTTCAATGATTCCGACCCCCTTGGGGCCTTAGAAGTTTTTGTAATGTCCTAGAGCCCTGCGCCCTTTGAACTCCAATCCCCTAGAAGAGGATTCGAACAGTTCCATGATACTACTGATGATTTTAAAGACTCTTTTCAAATCAACCAACAAGATCAAGTTGAAACTGCACCAACCACAATTCGGGTCGGGCAAGCTGTCAAATCCCAAAGAAATTCGACACCACAGTGCTTGAGGGCTATGAAGAAGAAGACCTCTTTGAAGAAGAAGAGATACAAGCCCCTGCTCCACACCAACCAGGGATAGTAGCACCAGGTCCTTCTACTGCTACCACCTCCACAATAGTAGATTCTGGTGATGCTCTCGGTTTAGTCTCAAGCCTTGCGCAAGTGATCCAGTCTATGCTAGATAAGAAAAAAGAAATGGAGCAGCGCATCTCAGATATGGGATCTGAGAATACACTCATTAGCCAGAAAGTGAATTAGCTGGACAAAGAATTGAAGATCGCCAAGCAGCATGAAACTAAGTCTGAAGCTGAGAAGAAGAAGACAGAGCAATTGGTTGATCACCTAGAGGATTATGTCAGTTTCCTGCAGAATGCCCTCACAATCTCCCAAGACCGAGTGGACAAGGCTGTGCAGGATGCAAAGCAACAAGTGCAGCTGCTCCAGGGTCAACTGTAGATGGCTGAACAAGATCTCACACGTCTCCAAGATCAATTGGATGTGACCACCCTTGAGCGTGATGCGTATCTACAGACACAAATACCTGATCATCCGGTAACTCCGACGAAAGTCACGTATTTTTAAAAAAAAGTTGAAACCTATAAAGTGGCCCTTCAAGGATTCCAAGGCCACTTTGACATATTCAAGGGTGCAGCTTCAACTGAGTTGGCAAAGGCCAAAGCAACCATCAACGAATATGAAAAGGCTAATTTCAATGTAAAAATGGCTAAAAATTGCCATAAGTTAGGGGTCCCAACCCGCCCGTAATGTGGCTGGAATTAGAGTTGGCCTTTAAAATTTTGGACGGCCTTTAAAAAATCGGGCTTTAAGTATAGTATCGGCTACTATGCCAAAATCTTGCAATGTATTGTGATTTTCAATACTAATACAAAAATTGAAGTATTGTGTTTTCAGGTTGTTGCTCAGTGGGAAGTGGGGGCTCAGCCACCAAAATTGCAGAATTGCAAGTCAAAAATGAAATGTCCAAGGTAAAAGGGGTCTACAAAGTGCAATATAAAAAAGGACCAATGTCAAAGAAAAGAAGAGAAAACATGGTGTATGACCAAATGGGCAATGGACTTAGGGCTAAAGAAATTAGCCATGGGGCCGGCCTCCTAATAGCCGTATGGGGAAAAACAAATGGATCTTAAATGCCAAAGGGAGGCCAAAATCAAAGTTGAGGCTTTATTAAGAGTCTTGAGAGGGTAAAAATCACATGGCACTAGTTATAGGGCCAACTCTATTAACCACATGCCAAAAAGGCCAAATCAACTTTAATGCAAAAACAAAGTTGAAGGCCCTTAATTGTGGATTTGGTGATTCAAGAATTTAAAAGACCCATATGCCAAAAAACAAATAGGCATGAGGGATATTTTTTCATAGACACATGCTGAAAGGTTAAATCAACATTCAATGCCTTAGAAGTGACTACTGTAGGGCTGAGAAAAGTGAAGAGATGAGCACAATAGCAAAATGAAGAAGAAGGGTGGGCTCCAGGCTTATAAAATGGGCAGACATTCTGCTGAAACATGGCTACGGTTCTGTTAGGAGATTGAAGTTCTGTTATGCTCTATGTGTTTTAGACTCTTTGTTCCATTCACTGTCAATTGCATGCTCTTGTGCTAGAATTTTGCTACACCAAAATGTGTTCTCAAGCTAAGTTTTGTGAAAAACGAATTACTCACACTTCAGAAGTGACAACCCTAACTTCAGAAGAGCCAGCCCCTACACTTGAAGCCAACAAACGATCGCGACAACCATACGTGCACAAGCAAAACTATGTCATGAATGGAGTACATTTTGGCCCATGCATAATTTGTTTGGTCATACGTGTTTTAGGGTCCGCCAATATAGATGTCATAGCATTTGACACCACAACTCAAGAGGTTCATATTGGAGACATTGTCAGAGAGATAAACACACATGGGTTCCTCATCCTAACCACTGTTTACATACAAGAACATCATCGTTGGGTAGCACAGGTCATCTATTCACTACATATTAATAGTACACTAGCTGCCCTTAAATTTGTGTGAGCATTATGATGAAGATGAGTCATATTTTTGAGAGCCTGAAAAAGAATATGGAAGCCTTGTACCAAGCCAATAAAAGTCAGAGAATTCAATGAGTCGAAATCAAAAGCAGAGATATTTGAACTACTTGCGAATCCTATCTTAAAGGGAAGATGATAGAACACCTTTCAGTAAGGATGTTTATAAGGCAACTAAAATTGTGCATTCAGAAATTTGTGGACCATTCGGAGTATTGTCGTTGGGTGATGCAAAGTACTTCATTACGTTTATGGATGACTTTAGCAAGTTTGTTGTAGTATACTTTATTTGTACCAAATCTGAACCTTTCAAAAAATTCGTTGAGCACACGAATTGGGCTGAGAAGCAAACCGTGGCAATAAGCTGAAGCAAATTCGCACAGATTGTAGAAGTGAGTACATTTACAATGTTATCAAAGCTTACTATACTGATCGAGGTATTATGCACATGAAGACTGCATCTTACACAACTCAGCATGATGGAATAGCTGAACGAAGGAATCGTACACTGATGGAAGCTGCAAGGTGTATGATGGCTCATGTGAAAGCACCAAAACAGTTGTGGGCAGAAGCAGTGGCTACATCAAATTATCTTCAGAATCATATTCTGAAATCTCAAATACCGGATAAAACTCTTCATGAGATATGGTGGAAGTTGAAGCCAAATCTTGCATATCTTTGAACATTTGGATGTGCAATATATATGAACATACCAGATAAGCTGAGAAAGAAACTTGATGAAAAGACAAAACAAGGTTTTTTGGTAGGATTCGAGTTACATTCATAATACTATCATGTTTATGTACCTGAAACTGGCAAGATAAAAGTTGTTCGAGATGTTAAATTGATGAGACGAAATACATAACAGACACTAATCTAGTCGGCTCTGAAATTCTAAAAAATTATTATGAGCTACCAATGACAATAGAAGAAAAACAAGAAGAAGATGAAAGAGAGTTACCAGATCCGGAGGGAGGTCAACATCGAATACTTGACAGACTCGAATCGCCAGTTCGAATTTCAGCAGAAAAGCTCGAATCAAAATCAAACTCGAAACTTGCATAATCGAACTCGAAACCACCTGTGAGAAGATCACATAGACAACGAAAACCACCAAAAAGGTATGGTTAGAATGTTTTTAATACAAGCATCGAATTTTGTGGATTCTTTGTTCTGGACAAAAAATTGCAAGCTTGTTCAGCACTATAAGAATAGGCTATAAAAATATCGGCGAACATTTTTCAGGTCTAGACCTTCGTCCAAATACTGTCATAAATGCAATTTTCAGGATCTGAACCTTTAGCCAGCCTAATTTTGACATTTAAGTCCATCTAGCATGTCGGCGAAGGTTTCTGAGGAGAGTAAGGTGCTCGGCAAAGGTTTCCAAAATTGCATATTGTTGATCATTCGCCTAACTCAGAAACATGTAGTAGCTAGTGAAAAGAACGTTCGCCCAACTCAGCATGCATATATCTAAGGTGGATCTTGCTTCTGAAAAATCGACGAACAATTCTAACACAGTGATTCCGGAGTTTTCTCAAAAACTGTAACTCTCCAAGCTGGCTGCTCTCCCAATGCGGGTATTTTATCCAATTCTTTGGTGGCCTCTATTTCAGAGGTCTTAAACTTGAGGACCCAACCACCACGCAAGGACTCATGAGGATGTTACGCTAAAAAGCTCTGGATCTGGTCCTCGACGCTGATTGGTCTTCTAGTGGTCCTTGATGAAGATGGACGTGGTTGCATTGCCTGTGGAGCTGGCTGTTCTTCTGCAACTTCAGGGGCTCCACCCTTGTCCATGCCCGAATCCAACCCTATATCCATAGGTGCATCAGCTTGGTGCGAAGGGAAGAACTACGGCATGACCGGAACTAGAATTTGAGGCCCAGCTTCGCGGCTTTTACATGCCGATTTACATATCATAGCAAAATTAGCCTGATTTTTGGTGTCAAAAATTCGGCTAACAGAGATAAGGAAAAAACGAATTGCATGTTCATTCCAATGGCTCCCCTCCCAAAATGTTCTTGAATTGGATTTTTCAACCAAGAACATTCCAAGCATTCACACAACATCAAAGGTGTTACAAAACAACATAAATAATTGTTTTGTAGGGAACAATATCTCCAGGGACATGGAGTTCAGACCAATCTCATTCATTAAATTCTACTTATTAATAGAGAATTTCATTTGCAATTACATCCTATGTTTACAGATTGTAGGTTTCACAAGAGGATTAGTATAAATTAATTCACAACCCTCAACATGCAGTTTGTTAGATTCAATATATTCTTAGCTATAATCCATTTATGCTCCTAGATAAATCAATACCTAAATCAATTTATCAATAAACATAGTTGAAACAACATGAATCCAACATCTTAACATTCTCGATTTTTGCATGTCATTAAGACCTCCATTAATAAGCAAAATCTAGCAACAAGCCAACCATTCCACATTTGATAAGAAACTAGGAAATAGGAAATGAATCAAACACCAATTAGAACCAATTGAGGAGAGATCCATGGAGGCTTGAAGATCCTTACTTGCAGGCGGAGGCATCCTAGTTTGGAGTTGGAGAGCATCTTGGAGCTTGCAGGTTACTTGGAGGACCTTTGGAGGCACTACCTTTGGATTAGGAGGACTTCCTGACTTCATTTGTAAAAGTGGTAATCTTTCTTCTCTCTTCAAGTTCTATTAAGATCACAAACTAAAAAATTTTGGGGAAGATTATTGGCTTTTCTAGTAGTAGGAAGCTTGTAGTTGAAGTACCCAATAAATCTAGTTCTCTTGTTAAAGAGTAGTGATGGTTATAGAATTGTTTAGGGGCTGATTTTTTATTATGTTAGAGAAGTTTGAATGTGGGCTTTTGGTTTAGAATCTTTTTGAAAAAGGATTTGTGGAATGGTTAGAGGAAGTCTTCCTCTACATCCACAAAAGGTTTTTTTAGAAAAAGATTGATTCTAGCTTGTGTGTTTTTTATCAAAACTAGTGTTTCTTTGCATAAATGAAGCGTTAAAACTTTTGATTTTCATTTTGAAGTTTTGTTTTTCAGACCTGTAAATCTGAAAATCAAATTTGAAAAGTGAAGTTTTCATAAGGACTTTTTTAATTATACCTTTCTACCTACTAGTTTAATGTTATTGGCAATGTCAGAAGGAAAAAGTAATGTAACTTTATGCATAAAAAAGGTTTTGAAATTTTGTTTTTTGTCATTTTAAAGTTCTGATTCAGACCTGTAAATCTAAAAAACAAATCTGAAAAGTGAAGTTTTCATAGAACTTCATTAGTTTTCCATTTCTAGTCACTAGTTTCATGGATTTGAAGACCTAGGAAAGTGAGAAATGTGAAAATTTGTGTTCACAAGTGCCTGATTGTCCAGTCACACCATTGTTCAGTCACACCGGACAAAATCAGATACCTGTTCAGGAAAGTTGAAACCTACCACACTTCATTGGTAATTGAAGTTTAAACTCAAAGGCATCCAAGTTATAAAGCCTGATTATACTAATTGATCTACTCCTAGTACAAAAGTTTCTCAATATTGTATTCATTTGGAAGAAGAAAAATTTGAGTCAAAAAAACAATTTCACTACAAACTTATTTTTCAAACCAACAATTTCACCATTCATGGCAAGGCCTTTGTGGCATAATACCACAAAGTTCTTGTTTTTATAAAATTTCTAGATGTAAGCGCACACTTTTTGGCAGAAACTTGTAAGCACAAGGTGACCGAGACACTTGACTTGGTCAATAAAAATGCTCACCAAACACCAATTCCCCATAAAACAATGTGGTGATGATGTTGCAAATCGACAACTTCACTACATTGCACTAGCAAATGTCATAGAGAAGACATTCCATTTTTATTGTATTATGAGTGGTTTTGTGCTAAAATGTCGACCAGGTCTCTCTCGTCCATGCAATACCTTGTTCACTCTAAAGACGCATCATTGGATTTGAAAATCATGAAGTTTCTTGGGCCTTGTCTTGGGTAGAGACTCCAAAGAAGTCAAAATGTGGCACTTGGTCAAGAAATTCTTATATAGCTCTTTAAGGTTATATTACATATTCTAAATAACTTTTGGAGAGTGATACCTTTATTGATCCTTTTTGGAAAAATCATATGAATCATCCAGCATATGTCATTTTGTGACTCGCACTCAAGCATGATCTAGATTGTAAAACTGCTCAATGTATTGCTATTTTGCATTCCTGTGATGAGCATATGTGACTTTTTCTGCCCATTTTTCCAGACTCCTTACGAAGAAGAATGTGCAAAACTTGATCACACCATGTCAGGAGAAAAAGTAAGGTAATCTATTTTTTTTAAACTAAGATGGATTCCGTTTTACACATGACTATTCATTACAAAATGGAACTGGCCAGGCTGAAGACATTCTGCCGTTAAGGAGTGATCCTATGCTAGACCCGACCTTCCTAATAGGTAAAGACTAACGAGGCAAATACCTAGGCAAGACAATTTGGAATGAACCCACAAGTGTACTTGCTGGATTTGCAAAACTTCGTAGGTCATGCTCACCTAGATCCATGATGGGATTTGGGATCTTTGTTTTCTGAAGAATGTCTGACAGTCATCTGAAAAAAGAGTACATATGGGTACTTGTAGGATTAAGGGCACCAGAAGTTGGCTCCATCTCGTGCATCGTGTGTTTTGATTTCTCAAAAAGTGTAAGGAATCACTTCAGAACTTTCATGCGAACATTTAAATTGCTAAATAGATTCACTGCAAACTAGCAGGAATGAGCACTGACTAGGCTGAGCTTCAAAAAACTGAGGCATAGAATTTTCTGCACTAGGATAAACAGTTACTGTAATCTGTAAGAGACAAATCAGAACACGAATTTGAACCATATTCCACATGTATCACAAATGACCTTGCAGTAAGAACGATAAGAATTGAATCACTCACATGCGGACTACTGATGACAAAAATCGCGATGTCAAAAAATATTTTCAACCATGAAGGTTTATTAGTATCTGTACAAGCAATAAAAGAATACTACTCTACAGCTGAGAAACACTCCAGATGATCCATCCAAAGCTTAGACTGCCATATCGCATCTCTAAGCATGATCTGGAACAAATTTTTGAGTGCTGCCTACAAGGCATTCAGTTTAAGCATTTTCAGGATTATTGTGTAAAAATTATGATCTAACCCAATATGGAGCAACAAAGAGAGAAAATTACGTCTTTTGCAAAGACGATGACTTATTTAGTGTGATCTGAATGCTTCTGAAACTGCTTTCAAGCAAAGCTTTTGCTGATATATGAGAAAGGTTAGATCTGAACCTCATCAGCAATGAAAATTTATCAATCAAATAGCATGATCAGCTTTTGCATTATAACACTACCTTTTGTAGCCATCCGGATTAACTCAGCAGTAGATTGATGGTTGATGCTCAGCTTAGAGGAAATCTTAGTACATGCCTTCTTAACCACAGCTCATACATAACTGTGTAAAAAGCATCAGATTCTTGGGGCGGTGAATGCCACTGAAAATGTTTTCTGAGCTCCATCACAAAGTTGTGCATACGGACATATTCTGCATTGGATATTCCAGTCAGAATGGCTTTCAGTCGAGGAATATCAGAAGCTGTGACAACCACTGAAAACTGCTTCCAATCCAGAATGTCGTTGAAAGGCAGGTCGTAGTAATCAGCAATCACAACTGGGACACAACCGTAATACATGGCATCACCAATTCGAGCTGTGTTTACTTCATATCCCTTCACATGCAAGCAAAATTTACTTGCCAGCAGTGACTCGGAATAAGGTGTTGATATGCGCTTTGGGTGCACCAGAATATCAGTATCATTTGCCCATGTTTTCACCAAGTATGCACGAACAGGTGAGTTAGAACCACCGGCAAAAAATGCCAGATTCTTCCTGCACATGGATCAAACAACGCATGAGATAGGAAATTCAATGAGGTAGGGAAGAATCTAAAATCAACGATCCGCATGGTTTTGTTGTGACAGAAGACAGCATCAACAAAAAATTATATAGACGCATTTCTGTTGCATATTAAAAGGTCTACGTAATAAAAGAAGTGAGCTATTCAAGGAGATAATTACCTTTGTTTGATTGATCCTGCTTCTGATGGAGTCCCCTTTCTAGGCCAGATTTGAGGGATCGGAACGTCCTTGTGAGGAACATAGCCATGCACATGGTAATTGGAAGAGCAGACTACCTGGATGGCGTTCACCCTGACATGCAAGGCCTTCTCCATCGCAGTTCTTCCAACGGAGTGACAAACGACATAAAAATGATCAGCCCCATTTGTTCTGTTCCAGTAGGGATGATTGTGGCTAATCTTGTGAACGTAATTTTTGACAAAGTCTTGAATTCCGCCCACCCCAACCCTGCGATCGTTGCGCAATCCGGCTATGGAAAAGGGCAGGTAGAACAGATCAGCCTCAGAGGGGTCCTGTGTCACAAAATGACTGGACATCAAAGCTTTCTTGAAGTAGCTTTCGCTGGCGTAGTTCCCCGAAGGATCTGATTTCACGGGATCCAAAAGTTTACGGAAAGGATCGTCGGGAGAGTGGGGGTAGACAAACACCTTGAAGTTACTCGTCATCTCTCTCATGTCGTGGAGAAAAGCTTTGAGTGAATGGTAGGCTTGGTCGTGTCGATCGACTGGCTTCTTATCTGCAAAGGAATCGTAGAACTCGCTGTCATATTATTGGCTTTTGCAAGGCAGAATAGTCTCATGAAGAAATGCTTTCCGAACTAGCTTGATTTTGAGGTTTGATCAGCTTTTAAGAGAGAAGTATGACACAGTTGGAAGAAAAGTTTCACCTGCAATTGCGATCAAGGCTGGGCGTGAAGGGGAAGTGAAAATTTGCTCCTTTGAAACCTCCAACAAGCTGTCTGTTTCCACAAGGCGATCCGAACTGCTGTTCTTCTTCCATTCCCATTGCTCTTCTTCCATTTCCACATCCCTTTCGTTGCTGGCGATCTCCACAGCGGCTGTCCACCCTTGTGGCTCCATCTCACGTGTTGACCAAGGCGTAACCAATGCAAGCTCATCGAAGAAACGGCTCCGCTCCCCCTTTCCATCAGCTACCAGCAACGCCAAAATCCTCAGAGCACAGATCAGCGCTAACCCACAAGCCACCCCTCCTGCCAACCATCTGCTGCGACAAAATCCAACCAATTTGCTCCGATCCTTGCCTCCCCTTCGGGCCTGGAGCTGCTGACGCCTTGCCTCTATGCTCCCGGCTGCAGCCATAGCCCATGTTCTCCTCTCCCTCTCCCTCTCCCTCTCCCTCTCCCTCTCCCTCCTTCACGCTCTCAACCTACACTTGACTACGTCTCTCTCCCTCTCGCCCTATCTGTGTCTCGCATTTTTTCTTCGGGGAAAAATATAAAATAGAATCATTTAATTTTTGTATCGGCATGCAATCTCGGCCCCTGATTGGGTTATGATCCAATGGCTGCTGTCGTGATATAACAATGCTGCAACAAAAGTTGGCGCATTAGGATAATTTGAAACCCCCCCCAAGTTTAAAAAAGTAAAAAAGAAGAATCGTGAAGCCAAGCTTAGTGAGGAGCAATAATGACTTTGCATGTGCATCATTGTCGACATCACTTACGTGAATTGCATTCCTACCTGCTGCTTGTGCTTCACCTTGCCCTTGCAACTTATTTGTTTGTCGTTGTTTGTTGTTGTTCAAACTTGAAAATTGAGAGTCACTCATTGCTGGCTGTTGTGTGTATTATCCAACTCATTTTGTCCTTTGGGTCCTTTGTATTGGTATCTAATATCTATCTAGACGTTGACGGTATCTTGGGGAGAAGCATTTGGATGGCTATTTCCCATAAGGTCATTACGTCGGGTGCTAAGCTTTTCTTTGTATTTTGGAGGTGCCTCCAAAGTATCTTGGGGAGAAGCATTTGGATGGCTATTTCCCATAAGGTAATGTCCGGTGCTAAGATTTTCTTTGTATTTTGGAGGTGCCTCCAGAAGGACGTTGGTTCATGCAAACTTAGAACCAAAAAAATTGTCAGCCTTTTTTCACAATTCTCAAGTGTATTGCTAATAAAAAGATACATAACACATAAAAATTATGATGGAATGTGCATGTGGACAGCCACAGTGATGGGCTGCCACATAGTGCATGCAAATTCTACGCATGAATATGTTTTGACCTTTGGGTTCATTGTATTTGGTATCTATCGAGATGTTGACGATATCTCGAGGAAAAGCATTTGGATGGCTAGGTCCCATAATGTAATGCCAAGTGCCGAGACTTTCTTTATATTTTGGAGACACCCCCAAAAGCATGTTGGTTCGTGCATACTTAGAACTAGAATTTATTGTGAACCTTTTCTCACAATTCTCAAGTGGACAACCAATGAAAAGTTGACATAGAGCACATGAAAATTATGATTCAATGTGCATGTGGACAACCAATGATGGGTTGCCACATAGCACATGCACATTTTGCGCATAAATTCATTTTGACCTTTGGGTTTGTTGTATTTGGTGTCTATTGAGACGTTGACGATATCTCCAAAAGAAGCATCTGGATGGCTATTTCCCATAACGCCATGCGAAATGCTCAGATTTTTTTTGTATTTTGGAAGTACCTCCAGAAGCACGTTGGCTCATGAAAACTTAGAACCTGAATTTTTTGTGAGCCTTTTTTCACAATTCACAAACAGTAAAAAGTTGACACAACACATGAAAACTATGATGTAATGTGTATGTGGATAGCCAATGATGGGCTGCATATGTTGCACATAAAATCGTTTTTACCTTTGAGTTCTTTGTATTTTGTATTTATGTATCTCAAGGAAAAGCATTTCGGTGGCTATCTCCGATAACATTATGCCAAGTGCTAAGATTTCTTTGTTTTTTGGAGGCGAAGCATCCTTCTTCATGCAAACTTAGAACTAGAATTTTTTTGTGAGCCTTTTTTTCACAATTCAAAAAGTGAACATCCCATAAAAAATTGATACATAGCACATGAAAATTATGCTGGAATGTGCATGTGGATAGCCAATGATGGGCTACCACATAGCACATGCACATTCCTAAATTCTTTAAATTTTGTGCAGAAAATAGAAAGATAAAAAAAAAAATTGACCAAAAAATGCAGAAGAGAATACGTGGAAAAAATACCCACAAAAAGAAAAATTGAAAAAATAAAGAAACAAGGAGAAAAAAATCTTTTGCAAAGGGGAAGGCTTGATGCCTTGGGGCCTTCCGTGCAACTCGGGCCCTTCCCTCCCACCACTGAGGGCCCTCCCCTACCATCAACCTCTGGACGGATACCATATACGAAGGACCTCAAGGCCATGCAGAGGTGCATTTAGCTGACTATTTCCCATAATCGTCAACCTCTTAACATCTTCCAAACATACTTGTGAAGAGGGAGCCATTTTTTGTTCCCCGAACCTTTTTTTAAGAAGGTGTTAATTTTTTTTGTGGTTATCACCAAAAACGTCACAATGCCTTAAATGTTTGAGACAACTACCTACTAGTCCTCCACTCGATCGCATTCAGCCTAATCCACCTTTCATAGCATTGTAAATATTTTTCAAAGGAAGTTTTAGAACTTCAAAACAAGTTTAAAAATTTCAATATTTGAATTCGCATCATGGCTTTTAACATGGTACATTATACAAAACTAGGCATGGTAATTGATCACACATTATGGCTTTCAACATGGTACTACATTACACAAAACTAGGCATGGTACCTATCAAATATGTGTAGCTAGGTTGTCATTTGAAAAAATAGATCGTCTTGCGGATTGCTTTTTAAACTATTGTGGAGGAAATGTCTTGTTAACCCATGTGTCAAGCTATTGTGGAGTAATGTCTTGTGGATCCATGTGTCAAGCCATCGTGTCTACATAAGAGAGAAATAAGCTACTCATTTGCCTGATTAAAAGCTTCTTTATAACATGCAAAACAAACCAATGTAATTGAAACAATAGCCTTGAAAATCATCTAAATTCCAATCATCCAATCTCTTTCCCCATCCTCCAAACTGACATACGATGACATAGTTGAAGGTATGATAGAACCTTGACAACAGATACTTGCATGTTAGATAGAAGAACATTGACTATTCATTTAAATTGACATCCTTGAAAATTTATGAGGATGACACCTATGGTATTAGAATTCCACAAGGAGCAACAACAGTTAGAATTAAAGTAGAATCACTGTGCTACTGTACTGTGGGTCCTATCAGTTGATAAGGATCAGTTGGCCTCGCCACGAGGCAAGTCCACGGGACACGCGTCCCACCAACGACAACCTGGGTCATGCATGGGTTGTCTGAGCGAGCAACTATATGTACAATGTAATTTCATTCTGAGAAATACAGTTTCTATGTGAGCTTGTTGTGGAGAGTGTTTTCTGTTTGTGTTATTGTGTAGCATGATCTGTGTTCCTGTGCAAAGCAAATTCTAAGTTGGTATCAGAGCCGTACAGGGAGTGTACACAGTACAGTGTCGCCGTTGAAGAGAGCTTCGGGAGAAGAAAAGTCTTCTGAGAGTTCGGGATTTACGGCGGGCTGGAGACGGAAATGAAGCACTGGTGTATGATTTCTAGCATACAAAGGTTTGCTAGGTGTGAAACCGTGTGAGGATTCACAGACAAGGCCTATCAGTTGGAGAAACGGAATTCTAAAAATTTCGTAAAGTAGCTGCTTGGTGTTTGCAATCGGTGTGCATCCGAACGGACATCGTTTGACGAACGGTCTGAAGTATCAGATTCCTTACTGTAGGACAAACTCAGAGTAAGAGGATTTGCTTGTTGAAGAGCTGTACAAAGGCTACTAAGTACCAAGAATGGTGCAGAAACCATAGTTTAGGATTTATAGATGATAAATCGTGAATTTCTCTCTATATTCAACAGATTTTGGAGCTGTAAAGAGCTAGTGGAGGGCGCCCCAGCAACGCGTAGCAGATGTGAGAGAGCCATAACTGGCCGCGGATCAGAGAGTCTGTCAGATCATCAAGTGTTTGGTGAAGAAAGGAAATAAGAGGCCGAGAGAGGGATGCAACCAGCTCGCGCGCAGTGAGGAGGAGAAGCACGTAGTGCTTCGAAGGTGGTCGCGACTGGAGGAATCCGGATTGGTGCACAAGAATGTGCAGGCCCATCAGATCTCATGGCATTTGGATGGACGATGAAGATTAAATCTACGTGGACCATTGGATCCAGATAAGCCATTGAATTGTCGTAAAATCCACATGAACTTCAATTGAAGGGGCTTGAAGAGCAGAAGGCACTTCAACTTTATTAGACAATTTCATATTGAAATTGGAGTTGGGTCCCTTCACAAGTGAAAGGTGAAGTTTCTTCACTCTAAAGAAACAGTTCAAAAACTAGAAAAATCCCTATTTTTGGGTCCTTTGTCCGTTTTGACCCAAACGAAAGGCTATAACCTCCAAACGAAGGGCACTCAGACTGTACTTGCAAGTACGGTACAGAAAAATAGAGTGATTGTACCGGAGAAAGTGTTTGGAGTGCGCCAAAAGTGATTTCACCATTCCACTGGGCACGTACTTGGGAGTTGACGACTGAGTGCATTTCAGAAGGCAACGCCGATTTGGCTTTCAAATTGGTGGAAAAGTGGCGAGTGGCCTGGTAAGGAAAAAACTGCAGGTCATTATTTTCAACTTCTGACAAGGCAAGGGCAAGGGCAAGAAGAAGTCTAAGCAACAATTTGCCAAGACTCAGGAGGATGAGGGATCTTCTAGTAAGACCAAGAAGAAAGGCAAGTGCTTCCATTGTGGTAAAAAGAGCCATTGGATGAGTCAATGTCGCAAATTCCTGGCGGAACAAGGCAAGGGGAAACCAAAACAAGCAGGTAACCTTGTCGATGAGGGTGAGATTGAAGACTCTAGCATCTTCATATCTGCATTGTCATCTAATCAAGATGATCAAGCATGGTATATTGACTCGGGAGCCACAAGACACATGACAGGTAACAAGAATTGGTTCAGTAGCTTGAAAGTGTTGGATAATGGAACGTCCGTTTCACAAGCAAATGGTGAGGTGTGCAAGATCAAGGGAATAGGCACCGTTTCAATCCAACTACCTGATGGCAAAAGCAGGATGATCAGGGAGGTACTTTATGTACCAGGTTTGAAGAAAAATCTACTTTCTGTTGGAGTCATTACTGATCAAAAGTTGAAGGTAGAATTCGCCCATGATCGTTGCTTTGTGAAGGACGTAAACCAAAAGTTCAAAGTTATTGCGGATGGAGTAAGGGAGCCCAATACAAAGTTGTACAAGTTGAATGCAACAATCAATGGGGCAACATGGACTCGTATCGTCCATTTCATCGCAAACTGAAGAGGCTTGGTCACTTGAACTTGGGAAGCCTCAGTTTGATTATAAAATTGGAGATGGTAACAGGATTGCCTACCATAGAAGACCACTTGAAATCGATGTGCGAATCATGTGTATATGGGAAGCAGCATCGAGAGAAGTTCAATAAAGGTGGTGCTGCAAGAGCAAAGAACATCTTGGATTTAATCCACACAAATTTATGCGGGCCTATGAGGACCATGTCCTTAGGTAAAGCCTTCTATTTCATGACCTTTATTGATGATATGTCACGTAAGACGTGGATCTACTTCTTGAAGATGAAATCAGATGCATTTGACAACTTCAAGAGCTTCAAAGCATTGGTAAAAAATCAGACAGGTAGGAAGATCAAAGTCTTAAGATTAGATAGTGGAGGTGAGTACAAGTCTAATGACTTCAATGATCTTTGTGATCAATGTGGGATTAAAAGACAATTTACGCAAGCTCATAATCCTGCTCTCAATGGTGTAGCTGAGCACAAGAATCATACGATTGTGGAAATTGCCAGATCTATGTTATCTGAGATGAAACTACCAAAAGATTTTTGGTCACAAGCATGCAATACGCCAGTCATTCTTCAAAATAGAAGTCCTACCATTGCATACCAAAGATAAGACCTGAGGAAGCATTCACGAAGAAGAAGCCAAAGGTGAACCACTTGCAAATCGTTGGATGTAAAGCCTTTGTACACATTCCTAAGGAAGAGAGACATAAACTTGTTGTAAAAGCTATCAAGTGTATATTCCTAGGATATGATGATCATGTGAAAGGCTATAGATGTTTTGATCCAGTGGAAAACAAAATCCATATAAGCAGTGATGTTATCTTTGATGAATCCAAGATGTATGAAGACGAGGATGCTAAGAAGATAGACACATCCAGTGGGAAAGATGGTATAGTGATGATACCTTCTGATGATGATCCATTCATTGACCTTCCAAGTGATGAACATGAGGATACATCTCAAGATACTACTACTCAACCTCAAGAGACAGGCTACAGAGGTAGAGACAAACCTTTTGGTGCAAGAAGGATTGAAGTTGCAGGTGACAAATGCACGGAGAAGGATGTACCGCGGGATACATTTTCACCAGGAAGCCGATCACCTGACAGGAAGCTCCCTAAGTGGTTTGAGAGATTGTTGGAGAGCCGTGACATGGATGACTTTCCAAGATCATCTAGCCAGGGAGAGCTACGAAGATCAACAAGAGAAAAGACACAACCTGAAAGGTATGAAGCAAATTATGCTCTCTTATCTAGCATTATTCAAAGCAAAGAACCTTCGACTTATGGTGAAGCGAAGGATGATGACATTTGGGTCAAGGCCATGGGATAGGAGATGGAGTCAATTGCTAAGCATAGCACATGGGACTTAGTAGAACCACCAATTGGCAAGAAACCCATTGGTTGCAAATGGGTATACAGGACTAAGTACCATGCAGATGGAAGTATATCAAAGCACAAGGCAAGATTGGTGATCAAAGGGTCAAGGCATTGACTATGAGGAGACCTTTGCGCCAATATGTAAGTGGAATACTCTACGTCTACTTGTTGCTTTAGCTTCACATTTTGGTTGGACTTTGCATCAGATGGATGTGAAATCTGCTTTTCTAAATGGTGATTTAGAAGAAGAGGTGTTCATGGATCAACCTGAAGGCTTTGTAGCGAAGGGATAGGAAAAGAAAGTATGTCGGTTGAAGAAAGCGCTTTATGGTCTTAAACAGGCACCACGTGCGTGGTATAGCAAGATTGATGCCTACTTTCGTTCAAAGGGGATGGTGAGAACACACTCTGATCCAAATCTATATGTCTTATGCTTGATGGTATGGTTGCTTTGATTGCTCTTTATGTTGATGACTTGATTATTACGGGAAATAATCAAGAGATGATAGATATGATCAAGAAAGATCTCATGGAACAATTTGAGATGACAGATCTCAACCTGATGCATTGTTGCCTTGGAGTAGAGGTGTGGCAAAAAGGACACAAAGTGGGTTTAACACAGGTGAAGTATGTCAAAGAGTTGCTGCACAAGTTTAGGTTGCAGGATTGCAAACTAGTGAATACTCCTATTGAACTAGGTAAAAAGCTTTCTAAGCTTGATGAGTCACAGTCATTTGATGCTACGCTGTATAGGCAATTAGTAGGGAGCTTAATTTACCTTACCACGACTAGACTATATATATGCTATGATGTTGGCATTGTAAGTCAGTTTATGGCAGCACCTACGAAAATGCATTGGAAGGCAGCTAAATGCATTTTGCGTTATGTGAAAGGCACTTCAGAGTATGGCTTGATTTACAGGAAGCATGATGGTTTACCTAAGTTGTGTGGCTATGTGGATGCGGATTGGGGGGGGTGACTATGATGATCGTAGATCTGCCACAGGGTATGTATTCTAGTTTTGTGGTAGTTGCTTTTCCTGGTCTAGTAAGAAACAAAGTACAATTGCTCTTTCCACCACAGAAGCAGAGTATAAGGCAATGTGTAGTGCAGCACAAGAAGCTATATGGTTGAGACAAATCTTGAAAGAAATTGGCATGAAGCAGAAAATCCCACGACTTTACATAGCGACAGTCAAAGTGGCATTCAGCTAGCAAAGAATCCAGTGTTCCATGCGAGAACTGAACACATTGAGATTCAATATTACTATTTCATTTTGAGAAATACAGTTGCTATGTGAGCTTGCTGTGGAGAGTGTTTTCTGTCTGTGTTACTGTGTAGCATGATCTGTGTTCATGTGCAAAGCAAATTCTAAGTACAACAACTAGTCAACACCCATCCTAAACAAATGTCTGCCAACAATTCTAAAATGTACATGCAAAAATAGTTTTTTCCACATTGATTAGAGGGCCAAAAATCACACCAACCTAACATTAGTACATTTTTACCAAACTCACTTTCTCCAATGGGTCCGATAGGAAAGTTGTTGACTCAAACATGCACTGTGAGATGGGGAACAAGTGAGTCCAAATGTTTGTTTCACTCTTAGTGTAAAGAAGTTCTAATGTATCACCATCATCAACAATCTCCCCTATGGATGAGCTAAGCTCTCCTTGTGGATTGACAATCTCATTGTGCCTGATCGTTGGTCCCCTTATGGATTAAAACTCTCTTTTGACCAAGTCGTCGACGAGATAGTATCTACCTCAATACATAGAGAGCATGATCCAGTGCATGAGCAGATGCAATCCCCTGCAGGTCAACAATAAATAGTTTACAGCTCTACATGCAATACCTCCTGCCTATATCAGTCACACGCACATGCACTACTTCATATGTCTCAGTTAGAGTGTCTGGGTCCTCTCAAGGTCATTAGTCACCAACAGGCCTTGACTTGAGAATTAAATCTAGGCGTGACCAAAAATCTCGAACACTGGTAGGGCCGGTTTACCATATTAGGGACTATTCCAGGTCCTTTATCGAATATGGCCATAACATTCTTCCTCCCTTAAACAGGTTTTGTCTTGAAAACAAGAAAAGAAAACATGAAACTATTCCTTAAGCTTTCAAATATTACCCATGAACCATTATTCTTAGTCTAATCTTTCCATCTGAATAAGTACTCAGAGATGCAACAATTCTTTAATTGCTTGTCTCTACTCATGAATACCAATTCAAATTCCAAAAGATACACTAAGCTATAAATCTTCCAATGGGTTGATTTACTCCAAAACAAAAATTCATTACCTTCATGTAATCCTAATTACATGAACCACTGGGTGAATTGACTTCTTTATTTCAAAGATCAAATCCAAAAGCTAAAGAAACTCCATGTCAATATCTAGTACAAAATAATGCTTCTTGATACCAATATTCTTAGAATATCCAAATATTCTAAAATATCACAATTCAGTCATCTAAAATCTCTAGGAGAATCCATCAAGTCTCAGACAATCATAACTCAAACTAGAGTATCGCAGTTACTCTAATGAGTTAACAGCCCCATTTCTAGCATCATATGCAAGAAATTAGCATCTATCTGTATCTTAATAGATTTATCTATCTCCTATAAATCTGGAGATAAAGACTGAACTAGTACACAAGCACCTATAGACTACAATTTGTAAGATAAGCAAATTTCTCATAACTAAAGAATTACTTAATGAAAATGCCTGTGAGATCCATACAATCTCAAATATGCACTTGAGTAAAGGAATTTAGAGTTCAACCAATAAATCTAAATCCTTGACTCACCCAACTGATCAAGAATTACTCATTATCTTAAGAATCCTCATATTTTCCTATAATCTTCAAATGATCTTTAAGTATCAGTTTATGATTCGTCAATCATAAACATTTAAAATCTTATGATTTGTCAATCAAAATTTATAGGATTTTGAAATCATACTTAATCATTGAAAAATACTGGAGTATATGTACAATATACAACTCAAAAAATATAAGAATCATTCTGAAATCTTTTCCATCAGGAAATCACTGGATTCCAAGAATATTCTTCCATCTCAATTCTTAATGAGTTCCAAATTCTACAATCAACAAAGTATTTAAAGACCATTATAACACATGTCCTTTAACAAGATAAACTTTATACAATCACCTAGAACAACATCTAGAGATTACAAAGTTCTGCTGAATTTCCAAAATTCAGTTTTACCATTCTTGGCACCATTAGGATTCCAGTATCCAATTGAGCTCTCAAGGATACTATCACTAATGAATCAAGTTTATTTCTAAACTGAGGAAAATACTCATCCAAGAAATCAGTATCCTATGCACATACTTTTCTAATGAATCCAAATGACTCATAAACTATGTGTCTTACAAGCAATACACACAAAACAAACAGTTTCCGGTGAATTCTCTCACATTGTCCATTTTACCAGTTAACCTTCCACACGAGGTAAATCAACTACTCAAGCTAGTTGCTCATGATTTAGAAAATCTTAAATGTCCTAGGTGCAGATCTTATTATACTAGTATAACACCACATTTAGATCATTATCCAAATCATTTTAAATAACCAATAGAGCTATCAGAACAGATCTGTTAAATCTGCAAGTAATTGTCAAACACAATACTTGATCATATGTCTATGTTCAACCACTAGTTAAGTGCACCAGATGACCTTAGCAACCAGGCATACATAGGCAGGTCCACACAAGATTAATCGTGCACATATGAGAATAATCTCACTATGACCAAGTACATAAACACATATGTCCTTATCTGGCAAATTCCTCAAAATCTGCATATGTTGGCTCACATATATCATTGAGAATCTTGTAACTCAGCTACAGAAGTTTCTATTTCTCTGAGTAAATAACATTATCTGGGAAATCTCTGAAGTGAATAGATTCACATCACAAGTTTCCAACCATCATACTTTTATCAACAAAATTCCTTCAACCAATCAACCTACTTCAGATCTTAGTGCACAAGCTAAGATTAGGCTGACTTATACAGACATATTTGGACAAAAGGTTCAGATTAAGTCTTTATTGCACTAAATTAATCCATAACTAAATGGTATTGGTAGCCCAATCAATGAACCTAAATTTGATCTTTACCATTACTTCTCATATTCAGGAATATTCCATAGCTCAAAAACCCCCAATCTCTATCTAGTTCCAAATTATTTAAAATAATCACTAGGATTTCCCCTCTATTCCTCTGGATAGTCCACCATTGCAACAACACACTGGATTCCACCAAAGAAATCTCTGCACCAGATTGAATCTCAATGAAAGTCATATTACTATCATTTTCTTTCTCCCCCTTTTACAAGACCATTCCAGGACATTTGTCAATGAAAAAAAGTTTCTAGGAGGACAACGTATAAATATCAAAAGATTTAACAAGTCAGTATGAGTAGTCAATACTATTACAAACTAACTTTTCCTAAAAATCATCAAATATCGTTATCCCGTAGTGATAGAAACATTACTCTCAATAATTAACTATCAAATAGAGACAATAACTTGGGCTCAGGAAGTCTAAATTCCATTTAATCAATTGAAAACATCAATTGATTCTGAGCTATATTCACAAACCTGAAATGGAAACATGAAGTCATATAACTTAAACAGTCCTTCAGAACCTAGTTCTACACTAGAAGGAATTATATGAATCTCAATCTAATTGTCTCGTAAATAAGAAATTTCTAAAAAGTAGAGGTCTAAATTAAAAGAGAAATAGCTTTTTTAAGGGTATCCGATTTGGAATTTATGAGATGTAAAGACCAACTTAAGTCACTGATAGTTTTTCCTATCACCTAGACTAATCTTCCACATGGATTCCCAAGGAAAAGTCAGTCCTATCATGGACAAGCTTGATGGAGCCAATTACCATCTGTGGAAATTTAAGATGAAAACTGTACTAATGGCTAAAGAATTGTATGACGTTGTTACTAGTGTAAAAGAGAAACCCGAAGCAGATGACGCAGCAATCACCAGATGGAAGCTGAAGGATGGAAAGGCTTTCGTGCTGATCACCCTCAACATTACGGATACTAGATCGGCCATGTATCTGAGGCCCAGACATCGAAAGAAGTCTGAGACATCTTGAGCACACTATACGAAGTGCGAGATATAGCTTCCAAGTTACATCTCAGGAAGAAATTTTACTCCCTCAAGATGGAAAATGGTAATTCCCTACAGAATCACATCAACCAATTGAAAAACCTGCTAAGGCGAATGGTCGCTGTCGGATCTCTCATAGACGATCAAGACGCAGTGATGCAACTACTTACAAGTTTGCCAAACTCATACGACAGTTGGGTGATGTCATCACGACACATCCAGAACTGAGTCTTTCGAGAGTCATTACTATATTGTTGTAGGAAGACACACGGAGAACGAAGCCTCAAGTTTCTCAGCTGATTCTTATGCTTTATACACCAACAAGAGCACGACTAAGCAGAAAAAAAAGGAAGGCCCGAAGCAATCAAACAAACAAAAAACCAGCACATCACAAAGAACACTCGAATCTGCAAACGAAAAAGACGCTGTTCTATAAATATTGCAAGTGAAACAACACAAAATTCAAGACTACCGGATATTACAAACAAAGAACAACAACAAGGGACAGTCGAATCAAGTGACAAATGCAGCTATAGATGTTCCACAGCCTATTCAAGAAACGGATCATGATGTCTTCATGACTAGCCATCAAGGAACATTCGGCGACAGTTCTTGGTTCCTAGATTCTGAAGCCACTCATCACATGACCAGTCTCATTGTTTCAAGTCCTATACACCTTATAGTACCAAGAAATATGTTCACCTTGGCGATAATAACACACAAGCTATTAAAGGTGAAGCTACTATGAGATTGAGCTTTGCAAATGATCAATCTAAGCTACTTTCTAAAGTCCTGTATGTACCAAATTGATCTATGAATCTACTCTCTATAAGTAGAATCATAGATCTAGGACATAGAATAGAATTCGAATGTAATCAGTGCAATATATATATATATATATATATATATATATATATATATATATATATATATATATATATATATATATATAGACTAGTAAAGAGTGCCCGTCGTTGATGGGCAATGGGGGTTGATTTAGGTGACGACCGATGATTTGGATGATGGCCGATCTCGCACATCTCGCATATCGAATATCTAACATTCGAGTCTTTGGAAAATTTGAGTCCTGGAAAAAATTTGAGCCTTCAAAAAAAATCTAGTCTTCTTTGAAAAAAAAATCGAGCCTTTCGAAACATTGAGTCTTTGAAAAAATTCGAGTCTACTGAAAAATTTGACTGGACAGTACAAAGGGTCCTTCGATCATTCGAAAAAATTTGAGTCTTTGGAAACATTCGAGTTTTGAAAAATTCGATCCAATTTGAGTCTTCGAAAAAATTTGAGTCTTTCCAAAATTTGAACTTTAAAAAATTCGAATCATTAAAAAATTCAATGCTTTGGAAAACTTTGAGTCTTTTCAAAAATTCGAGTCTTTGGAAATATTTAAGTCTTTCCAAAATTTTGAGTCATTAGAAAAATTTAATCCATTGGAAAAATTTGAGTCTTTCGAAAAAAAATTCGAGTCTTCTCGAAAATTTGAGTGTCGAAAAATTCAAATCTTTCCTAAATTTGAGTCTTTCATAAAAGTCGAGTTGTTTCAAAATTCGACTCATTTCAAAAATTCAATTCTTGAGAAATTTGAGTCTTTCAAAACATTCGATCTTTTGAAGAAATTCGATCCGTCGAAAAAATTTGAGTCGTTCCAAAATTTGATTCGTTCCAAAAATTCGAGTCTTCCAAAAAATTTCCGAAAATTTGAGTCTTCAAAAAATTCTCGTCATTAGAAAAATTCGAGTCATTGAAAAAATTCGAGTTTTTAAAAATTCAAGTCTTCCGAAAATTCGAGTCTTACGAAAATCGAATGCAGTGAAAAGTTGAACTAAAGTTCCGAGACAATCTCGCAAATTTCACTCTCTCGTCACTTTATCTACTCCGCTCTTTTTTTACGTCTATTCCTCTCATTTCTTCCACTCATCATTTATGAGCATTCCCATCGAGGTTATCTCCAATTTCCTCGTCTTTGAGGAGCCCTCCTACCTCCCACCCCTGCTTTAGAAAACTTTATCAATTATCACCCCTTTGGTACTATAACTTTTCCATTTTAATACACTCCCTCTTTTTCATTCTAGATTCAAGATTTAGCACTACTCCCAGTGTCAACTCCACATGATGTTCAAGAAAGCCTGAATAATTCAAGAATGAAATCGGTAGCTTTCTCAAAAAAAATTAACATGAATTTTTTTTTGTTAGATTTTTTATGCTTAATCTCAAGTTTTGTAGAGGCAAACTGGCAACTATAAGTACCTTCATCATTAGGATCCAAAACACTTCTTAATATATAAATTTGAAAACCTCAAAAAAGTTTCTAGAACACTGTCTCCACCCTGCACCCGAGGCACATATCATCGCAAAGAGTCCGTCGCCTTAGACAAAGGGTCTGACGATTGTGTCTGTCAACATGGGCAAAGGCCTTTTGAGTAGACGGTTGAGTTCGCCAATAGTCACAACCGCATAGGCATTTCACTATGCTCAAATTGTTTTAAACTAAAAAAAGGAGTGGTGTGGTCTATCATTCAATGGTACTCAAGGTATACCTCCATCTTTGGAGATTTTGAGTTAATATCACTGACACCATGTGGAAAGCTTTCCGGTGAACTTGTTGGTAATCATTCCTCCTAAAAGCATTAGATGGCACCCCTTTAGAATCTGTAGCAGCTTCTTGAGCAAACTCAGAGCTAGAGTTGTAGCAAATCACGTGCTAACTATCTACACAAAAACGATGAGTTATTTTGCATCAAGAATAAATTTTGAAGTAAGAACATAAAACGGAATCCAAAGATCAGATGAAAATCTAAAGAGACTCGCCTCACTATCTGTCATTGCAGTCCAGGCTTCACCAAACCAATTCAAATCATTCAAAAGACATAATTGCAAAAGCAGTTCACGCATATGCCAACACCACCAACACCATAGCAATCCAGGATGCTTGCAACTGCTGCAAAAAAAAATCAGCAACAATGGACTATTGGTGAGGGGGACCTGTATCAGCAAAAATGGAAGCCCCTTGAGGCATTTTGAGGTAGCTGGCATTTCGAGGTACAGGTGCTATTTTCTCCATGGATGAACATTAGTTAAGAGCTACATTGTCTCGCTGGCTACTGTCATGATGAAACTTCCACAGAAAGTCGCTAACTCCATCATCGCTCTACCGATGCTAACTCCATTATCGCTTTGCCGATGCTGACTCCATCATTGTTGGCCATGTGCAGGTGAGAGAGAGAGAGAGAGAGAGAGAGAGAGAGAGAGAGAGAGAGAGAGAGAGAGAGAGAGAGAGAGAGAGAGAGAGAGAGAGAGAGAGAGAGAGAGAGAGAGAGAGAGAGAGAGAGAGAGAGAGAGAGAGAGAGAGAGCGTGCGTAGGATAGATGTATGATGGCATTATTCTTGGGTTTTTGCAGTCAGGACTGATGATTATTAACCTACCTAACGCCTTTCAATCTTCACAATTAATCAAGAATGCCAACAGTGCCCGAGCTCCACGGGTTAGATCTGCACACAACAGAAAAGGTGCTACTGCTCGTGGTGCAGCGACCCGCTTTCCTCCTAATTGTGACTATGGCCTTTCCACAAATGGTGTGCTACGTAGATCCATATAGATAAAAAATGTTCTTCTGTTCCTGTTAATAGATTGCCTAGCTAAATAACCAAAATGGATGCGTGCGATTAAAAATTATCAAAAGCCACAGTGCGATCAAAAGCAAGCCATGATGTGATCAAGCATTGCACCATCCCTGCCATCGTCTACACTGTAACACGCCAGATGTCAGATGCATAGCAATTACATGAAGAATCATGAGAGATAAACTATGATGCGAAAGAAGGTGTTTGCACCAATTTGTGATGTCCTTAAGCATGTAATTTTGAGTATAGTTCATAGATAAATTGGTTGTAAATTGATTTATCCAGTAAATATGTACTGTTTGTAGCGAAATTATAATGTTTAGTTAGTTGCATGTTGAGGATGGAAAGTTTGCCCTTGAATCCTCCAGAGAATCTGCTTGTTGGAACATGATTGAAAGTCCAACAATTTAATTCGTTATCTTGGTAAAACAAAGTGAGCAATGCATGTATGGTTAGGGAAAGACATCCTTACCCTGTTTTAATGGATCAGAATCTGTGATGCTTAGGTGAACCCTATAGTACCTTTTGGTTAAGCAGGTTGCTAACCAAAATTTGCATGGAGAGCTTGATTTGAACTCAAAGATTGCTTTTAAGCAATCGTTAGACAGTTAGTTCTTGACCTGCAATCACGTTTTCAGAACATGATTAAGTTGTGAAGCCTAGTGGACGGTTTGTTGTTTAGTAGCTATTTTTTGTTTTTGTAGCTCGATGAGAGTGGTGAAAACAAGTGGAGGGCGGTCAGCCTGACAGATCCCTCTGTGATCTTCTTTCCTTATGATGCTAACCCTCTCTTGCTACTTTGCTGACAACATGGGTTACTCCACGGACTGTGGCAAGTGCTATGAATTGCGTTGGCTCAACGGGACAAGTGGGGAGCTAGAGTGTGGTTGATTCTAGATTTGAAAGCGCACTTTTACCTTGCTGAAGTGCAGGTGTATAGTCTTGTATAAATAAAACTTCATGGAACTTCTGTTGTACGTTACCTGCAAGGCAGCAATGGTGAATGAACTGCTGTTAGACATATGAAGAGCGATCTAGACCCTGCCTCAGTTGGTATCTATCTCTCTCTCGTGATTTAGAAGTCCTTTTTGTAGCAAGAGATCTGGTGGCTGGCTCTTTTTTCCTTGCTAATTCAGGGTAGGGAGCAGCTGTCTGAACCTAGGTAGGGCGCGAGGTTGAATGTAAACATTCTGGGATCGCAAACATGCTCTAGATAATGCATTCTACCAAAGTGCATAATACCCTTCTACTTAAGGCTCGGGGACATTCAGAAAATGTTTGTCTCTTACATTTTTTTTATAGCTCTTTTCAGTCGCAGACTGGGATATTTGACTCATTGCACCTATCTATCTGCCTCAAGGGTATTCAATTTGAAGGTAATCCAAAGCAAAAACAAACTTCATAATTAGCGACTATAGTTGGTCACTGACATTACATTGGCATAGAAAATATGCATCTATCATGTCTTCTCAAAACCATTTACAATGTATCTAAACATCGATAGTTACATGACATGGTTTGATTAGATGCAATAGTAGTGAACTCTTCACACATTGCAATAGAATACCATATTCTCCATACAAATGTTGGTACATTCTAAATTTATCAACCGCTGTGCTAAGGTTTTTTGTGCAAGAGAAAGCAAAGCAAGAAAGCATTAACATTTTTCTCTCAGAACTATCACACTGAACCACTACAGAATATGGCCTGCTGCTCATGTAGTTCTTCAACCAAGCCGATTTGGCAGTGTTTTACATAAATAGTTGTCTTCAACCAACAACGACATACACAAATAGATAATCTAGATATTCAAACTCTGAGGCTCGTTAAGATATTCAGATAGATAATTTAGATATTCAGACTCTGAGTATTTTTTGAATGTATTTTAATTTTTTTCTTTGTAAAATGCGTGACATGTTTTGCAGGTAGAGCATGACATTTTTGGTGGCACAGGATTAATTTTTTGATGGTAACCCTTACACACTCTCTCTCTTAAATATATATATATATATACACACACACACACACACACACACACCCACACACACACATATATCTATATAGTAAGTTGATAGGACAGGCAAGATCCTGGCACTCGGAAAGAGACATGAATACTTTATAAATTAAGTCATTGCTTTTCTGCCTCTAGTCGGGCACTCAGTACTTCTATTCATGCAAATAAAAGTCTACTTTGGCATTATAGACTTGGTCACTTGAATCATGTTGTTGTACAACAAATGTCTAGACAATCTATTGTTGTTGATCTCGTCTATCCTCGTGATAAAGTCGAGTTACTTGTCTGTCAAGACTATCTGGTTGGTAAACAGACTAGGAAACCATACAAATCAAGCCATCAACATATTGGTAGAGAATTGTTAGACATTTTACATTCAAACATTTGTGGCCCGATGAAAAATCCTTCGCTAAAGGATGCAAAGTATTTTATAACTTTTCTTGATGAATTTTCTAGAAGGACTATGGTGTACTTTATAAAGAAGAAATCAGAAACCTTCAACTGCTTCAAAATCTTCAAGGAATGTGCAGAAAAGGAGACTAGAAGGACGATCAGGCCCTAAGGTCAGACAATGGTGGAGAATATATCTCTATCAAGTTTAAGGAATACTGCCAAAGCCAAGGCATTTAGCAGCAATTCATCACTCCTTACAGTCCTCCGTCTAATGGCTTAGCCGAGAAGAAGAACCGTACCCTAGTTGAATCAGCCAAATGTATGCTAGCGCATGCATCATTGCCCAAGAGATTCTGGGTCGAAGCTGTCTCCACTGCAGCTTACGTCCAAAACAAATATTCAACCAAGGCCCTCTCAGGCAAGACACCCCACAAGGTGTGGACAGGCTCTAAGCCTTCTATAAAGAACCTACATTAGAGGAGTTCTCAATATCAAAAAGACATTTATAAAGATACTTTTCTTTTTTTTCTTTAGTTTCGACCGTCACCAAGCCCAATCAAAATGCACAGATTTGAAATCTACATAACGTAGTTCAAATTAACATACAATATAGAAAACTTTGAAATTTGTGTTCGGACAGCATGAATGTATCCCATTGGTTTCTTCTTCCTGCCCGACACGTGCTAATCTTCCCGACGTCAATACCTCAAGTTAAATTTACCTACGCTGGTTAGTATATAGTGAAATTTTCTAACTATACTAGTTATAGTTATAGAAATATGGTATGTACAGTTACATAAAATATGGTATACGTAGTAACTGTGACTATGTTGGCATTCACATTAGATTAAATGTGATACGAAAAAAATTAAAACTAAGTATCATATCAGAGAGATTTTTGGCGCCCAAGCTTTGAAAATAGCAATGGCAAGGAGACCCAGATCTACAATCGATTCTGTGATTCTTTACAATGAGAAAGATGAAGCTGATAACTAGAAGCCAACAAAATATACGAAGAACTCGTGGGTATTGCTGCATCCATCATCAAAGGGCAATTTTCGACAAAAGAAAAGAGCAAAAATGACTTACAAATCTTATTAAAACAAAAATTTTGGGGTTTAAGACTACCCCGGGAGGTCAATCAGTATTAGAAGTCTTAGTGCAACATGTATATATGCATTCAGAAATCAAAGTACATGATATCAATCCTCATGATCATCAAAAATGTAATTGTAAGTATATCAAAACATATGCACTCTACAACAATCATAAGTGATTTCCTTTATTGCTGCTCTTCAGATTATGATGTAAATGCTTCAACATTGTTTTTTTCTTTCAGATTTATATCCATCATGCATAAGTGAATGGGAGCCTGCACAATCACTTGCAGGAGTATTAGACGTGTTTCACTCTGATGTTGGAAAGCTGCAATACAGAGGAAGAAGTCCAAAGGAAATTGCAGATTGTGGTATCTATTTCTATGAATATTTATATACGCCACAAACAGATGGAGGATTTGGCAAGCTCGAAGCAATTCCATTGCCTAGTTTTCAAAGTGATGAGTGGCCTACTCCTGACAGTATTGTTTCTGAATCCTTGAGATGCAAGCTACTCATTGATATTAGAAATGCTATGAAGATAAGCATAGGCTCAAAAATTGTTGACCTAAGTTGGTTTATCTCATTGCATATATTTGTTGATTTTTTCTCGAGTGCTAGTGTTCGCAGGACACCAACTTTATTTGTTTGCAAAGATTTATCAGATGAGACTTTGTCAGATCTCATGGATCAAGGCTGGGATAGCAAAACAAATAATGACATAGAATGCAGGATTAAAAAGTCCTCAATGATCTTTTGTTTTCATATTGAAAAGCAAATGCTCAGTCTCACATTTAGCTACCAGAGATACAAGAAAATTGAAGGTACATGGCTACCACTGGATCAAGACTTTGAACTAAATGGTCACACAAACTGAATGGAGATAAGCATTATCTACAATGAGGAATATTTGACTATGGTTGAGGTGGAAGAGCATTGGAAGCTTGATTTTATCTGTACAGAGCTCATGCTATTACAAACCAATCTACCAACATATTTATGATTTATCATCAATGGAAGACTCGTAAGTACTTTATGTTTATTGCCATTTCAAAATAGAACAAAATAATAGAAAATGTCATCAATTACAATTACACATTCACTGATATTTGCCATGTCACAGATGCAAAAAAGATAGGAGCTGATAACCTGCTGCAAAGATCTACCTACAACAATTACCATTGTGGGAGAACAATAGTTTCAAATAAACTTTAGTAAAAATCTGTGTATACACTCTTTCATTCAATAAATGAAAGCCCAAGTTGGGCATCTATACATGTATTTTGTGCTCTCAAATTCATAAACTAGAGTAGCATTTGATATATCAATGTATATATTTCTATGAAGTCTATACATGTATTTTTGTTCTATGCTATCTATAATTTTTCTGATCTTAATTTAGTATAACTACATCATCCTTTGCACCATTATCAATAACGGGAGGCTGAAGCCTTGCCCTAGCCAGTATACTCAGGATAATTTCTTGTCTAAGTCTGTACACCTGGCTTGATGTGTACTCAAGAAGTGTAAACTGCAAAATAAAACATTCATGTACTAATAATGGCCAAAAACATCACCATAATAGAAAACTAATCATGATTCCAAAAAAAGAATAAACATAATTTATTACCTTAGAAATATCAACATCTTGTTGAAGGACAAACCACTCTAAAAAAACCTTGGCATTGTATAATGTGTACCACCCACAACTGAATGAGTCATTTTGTTGGGGTGACTGCAAAATAATTCAGCACACAAGACATCAATTATGAAACAGAATGAATGAGATTGAAAATATTTCATTAGAATACTGATTTCAAAATGCTATTAAGAAAGACAGAGTTTACCTCCAAACTGACGAGCTGCCAATCCAGGAATGGGGAACGTCTGTAGGAATATATTTACTTAGATATGGAAGGTACATATCTACATCCTTATGCGTATTTCTCGTCGAATTCATCTTGACACAAAAACCTTTAATAATATTATTTACAGATCTCTTAATAGAGATCAGGTTTAAAGTCCATTGGTCAATTCAAAATAAAATTGAAATTTCTTTAGCTACAATTCTGAGAACTATTTCCATTGACAATGCCAATGTTAATGCATAAAACAACAAGAAGCATTTAATATATCTTACTTCGTATGATAAGGTATGAGCAGATACTTTGTTGCTGCTGTAAATCCACTTGTCAAACACTGTGGCAATGTGTCATTGTTCTCCTTGAAGGCCTAAAGCAGAAAGTTACTCAGACCCAGCAACTGATTTGATGAATCTCTTGCAATGTCATATTGCAAGAGTGTGAGCCCGGACTCTATCACAGGATCACTCATAGGAGCTCGTCTGACTTTGAGATCCAGGCAATCTATAACTTTAAAATTAATACTAAAATCAACTTCATCTAGTCTAAAGCAAAAAGGAGTACCAATAGTATCTATAGGATCGGATATGTCTTTCTCAAATTTAAGATAATCATCCAAATCTATATATGTATAAAAATTTGGAGGAGGAGGAGGAGGTGGATGTGTAGTATCTATAGCAATTGAAGGGATATCCAAAACAGAGGTAGCTATATTTATAGCATTATTAAGAGAAGCGTTATCTACAATAAATTTTGGGTTAGGCTTCACAGAATCTGAAGAGTTAGGCTTCACTTTCTTAGGAGCACGCTTGGGGACTGTCTGCTTCATAGGACGCTTTGTAGGAAGATCAGTCCTATCTACAGGAGTTGGTCTAGGAGCAGTAGGCTGAGATACATGTAACCTACAGTACCTATCCCTCATCCTCTTCAGGAGCTGAAATTCCTTGGGCATTATGGTAACCCTCTTGGAATGGATGGCAAGCAAAAAAGAATCCTCAAAAAAAAGGCAAATGTAATCTTCAGCAGCCTCCTGAAGGCACTGAAGAGCATTGGGTGTGAATCTAACCAGCTGTCCGAGATCATTTCTTGTTAGGTTCCGGGCAGCACGGTAGAATGGAGCTCTTGGGATCAACAGAGCTATTGAACTCTGATACTTGCATATCTAAGATAACCACCTGTTGTGGTTGCGCATTCTAGGTCTAGCGGGTGGTGTGATGGCAACCACAGGGGATGACGATGAGCCAGGAGACAAGAAGTCCCTCCTTGTCTACTTTCTCCTATCCATGGATGTGTACTATGTGATAGCGGACTTGTGCATGACGGTTAGAATGAGCAGGGAGGGATGATAAAGAACTCATAGAGGACCGATATGTACGGACAGAATGTATGGTATATCGGACCTGTGCGAGCCGAATATCAGAGAGAACGATTAGTTTTGAGGAAAGACGCACAAGTGCTATATGGGGTGACACGTAGGCAGACGTATCGGACCTATGCGCATGGAAAGCGATAGAAGAAATTTTGATTCTGAAGGACGCGCACAAGTGCGATATGCGGAGCCTAAAAAAATGTGAAAAAAATTCATCGAAGTTTGTGATTTTATATTGCGATTCGTACATGCGAAAGAACGTCTTGTCACACGTGTGGGAGTTGTACGGACAAATGCGAGAGCGACATGTGTCACCCTGTCACATTACACGTGTGGGATTTCTACGATCGAATGCGAGAGCGACACGTGTTTATGAGCAATCGAATGAACATGCGACACGTGTCCAAGTGTCATTTCACACGTGTGTAGGTGTCATCTCAAACGTGCCTACGTCTGTTGTCCAATTGAAAGTAGACACGTGTCCTAAGTCCGTTGACCACACGTGCAAAAATTTAGTATAAATGGCACAAAAACTGAATAATTTTTTACCTTTTTCGTTCTCGGAATTCGCAACATATCGCTTTTGTGCGCGCTCATTGTTGTCTGTTTGCTTGCAACTATACCTACTCGTGCACAAGTGCAATATTTTGTATCTGTTTGTCGTACATATCCATCTTCTGCGCCATTTGGATAGTTAGTTTTGGTTCAGTTCTCCCACGCGCACAAGTGCGATATTCACGTTACTACCATGGCCTCTTCCTCATCATCCTCAGAATCAGGCTTGAGTTCATTTCTGAGTAAATTTGGGATTAATGAAAACCTAGAATACTTCCACAGTCTATTCATGCCATATCTACATGTTTTTAGGACTGCACAACCAAATTTTGACGTATTTTATGAACATTATGTCAGATTCAGAGATATACTTAGCAAGCATGTTTTCTCCATAGGTCCACTCCAGTACATGCATTATACTGACCTTGTTCATTTCTTCCCAGCTTTCAGACATAGACTGGATAAAATGTTCACCAAATTGTTTGATCTTTTGAAACCAGTTCAATGTGTCCGTATTGCAACAAGAAATGTCGATTGGTTGAATTTCAGAGTAATTTTGTACTTTTTCTGTTAGTTCAGATCCCAGATGATGAAGAAGTTTCTGTTGCTGACCCTCCTTTTGCACCATCCTCTATTCAGTCAGCTATTAAGGATATCAGTCACTTTCTTATCGACACTCTTGATAAGAAAAGTGACTTTATTGATGTAAATACTGATGTTCTCCGAGATTCTTTCATTGGCCAAAATACATCTGATGATGAATCCAAATCTATGGAGGAGTCGAAATGTCTTTTCAATTTGCCAGTATATTATATTAATGACGATGTATATTTTACTACTGCTGATTTATGTAAATTTTTTGACTATCGTGAGGACGAGGTTCTATGTTTATTATCCGGCACAATTTCCGAATTCTCTGACTTTGTAGATTTTGAAACAGATGATCTTGTTGCTGGTATTGATTTTGATGATGAGGAGGGACTTATGACTGATGAATAATGTCTGAATAAGACTTTATCAAATATAGTTGAGGATGGGCGAGGCAGACCATCCGATGAAGAATTCACGGCATTTTAGTTCCAAATGGGCTTTCCTCATCCATCATTAATGCATTTAACTAATGATTCCACTTCAGTACGTGGTCGTTATATTGATCATCCTGATCTGGTTGTTGTTGATGATGAAGAATGTGTAAGTGTTTAATCTTACTTGCATTTGAATGTTTTCAATCACTGAATGTGTTTTTGCTAACATATGTCATATTGCAGGATGCTCTCATAATAGATGATTTTGCTGCAAGACGAGGTGGTTTCAGACAACACACATCCTCATTCCGAAGGGACAGTGGACTGGGCCACTATCTTAGGCATTTCTTGAAGAATGAGATCTGCATTGCTCATTCCAAGCTGAGCCCAGTCGGGGAGAGTCTTATAAGGGCAGTTAAAGCTTTATCATTTTACCTGGGAGGACATAAATTTGTTAAGACAAATAAGATCATTTTTGTCAAAAGATCTTATGTTTTGAACATTTTAGCCTTTATTGGTGGGAATATTTCTTTAAGGAGCTCCCTTTATTCATTGTATTCCACTTATATTGAGCTTAGTGGAAATAAGAATAATGCACATCTATTAGATGCATACGCTAGCATAGAATTTTTTCATGAAGATATTGCCATAGAATCTGATACAAGATCTGATGATGAATAGTTGACACTTTGTATTTAGGTATAATACAATCAATACATTTACATTGGGTATTTCTCCTCTCTTGTTCAATGAATTTGCAAAGAAATTCTGAACATGTCATGATTTGATGACAATTATGATTTTCTACTCATCAATCATCTAGTTTTCTCTTCCTGTATGAACTTGCATGCTTTTCTAAACTTGTTGTATTGTGTGGACTTTGTTATATGTTGAATCTGAACTCTGCGGTAGAACCACTGAAACAATTGACAAATGTAGTTTCGTTTTTCATTGGCTCCTCCATGTTGTGTATTTCAATGAAATGTTGCTTGTGCTTGCCAGTGTGACATCTCCATCCCTTGTGATGACCACACACTCAAGCTTCCATATGTATTTGCAAAAAATGTTATATGATCTCTTAGTAGGTGCTTCATATGTCAAAATCATAATGTTAGTCTTATGTTTGGATCTAAATATATATGAAAATTTGAAAGCATTTTGAAAATTTTATACTAACCATGTAATGAGTGATGTGATCTTCTCTCCATGCTTTTGATACTGCATTAACAAACTCGACACAAGTCCTTTGGACAACTTTCTTATCAATATCAGAGTATTTTTCTTTTCTTAAAATAGCAATCATACTATCAAGGTTTTTCCATACATCAACTTTTAGTACTCTGGTTTTGCCATCTTTCTCGAAGTCCTTAGTGGCAGCAATAATATCTGTCCACACTGAGTGTTGAATATTAGAAGCCTTACCAGTATGATTTGATAGAAAACGACGTGCTTTTGCTCCTCCTATGCTTGGCTTAGTTGGCATGTTCCCATTCTTTCCTGAAAGCTTTTCATCTTTTTGAATTTTGACATGTCCTTTATGGAGTCCTACTTTTGATAAAACATCTTCTAATCGAGAGATAGCTTCATTTGCTAATGATGTTGGCTTAGTATTCCAAGCAAAAACTATATGAAGATAAATGATCTTTTCTATTAATCTAACTTCTGTAGGAAGAGTGCAAACATGCACATTTTTTAAGGGGATAGGCAGCACAGACTTTCAGTTTGGATCTGCATATTCTCTAGTAATTCTTGTACTCCTAGTTACATCTTTTGCCATTTTCATGTAGTACAAACAATGGTGTTTTGATGTAGCACCGTGAGAGACATTATACATACATTTCAATGTTTTCAAATCACCTACTAAGTGCCATTCAACATTGAAGTCTCCAACTCCTGGAACATTGAGAAGTCCTCCATCCATATAGTCCTTGATGATCCTAGGATAAAATGTCCTTGAGAATATCCATGATAATATATCATGGTCCTATTTCAGCACCTGTCCAAAGAATTAATCAGACTTGGTTTACAATGTATTAATACTACTCAATGAATGTAATGTAATAATGAGTCTAGTTACCTGAAACGCTGCCAACCACCATATATCATTTTCTGACTGGACATTGAATCTGAAATCTTCTTGGTTCTTTGTTTGTGATGGAGCACCATTCATGAGAGTTATACTAACCCTCTCCATCTTCTACCCTTTCACAATTTCTGACTAATCTAACTTAAGTACTATGATTATTTTGCCATTCACCTTTTGATAGGTTATATCATAGAATGTGACAATGTATCTCAGCAAGTAATTTAGATCAACAAATAAATTGTTTGATGAATTATAGAATATCGATCTTCCATCAGTTTCATACACCTCCTCAATATGAAATGGAGTTCCAGTGATCTTATGCATACCTATGTTTAATGTATCCCTCTCTTTCTTCAAGTGATCTGTCCTAGGGATTGGGACTTTTCTAATTTGAACTTGCTTAAAAGCTTCTCTAATTAGTTTAAATATTGTTGCATATGCTTCCCTGTTAATACCTGCAAAATCACAAGCACCTTGAGCTATAGTCTTATTTAAAAAAATTTGAATGTCCACCATCAAAGACTCTACTATTTTACACTTTACATTTGAAATCCTATTGTTCATCATGATACGCTCAGTGGATTTGCACGTCAATATTGTGCCCAATGACATTCCTAGTGAAGCATTGTCTTTAATATTCCGAGGAGCTACTAATGCAGATCTACAAAAAAAAATAGATAGTTAACAAAATATCACCATAGCTGAATTTAAATCCAAATGTCATTGAAAAACTTACAAAAATCAGAATATGCTTACTTGAATGCACGGATCCTTCTATTTCGATAACCTCCTTTTGAAAGCGTTTGAATATCCTTGCAACTTTGTCGCTTTCGCTTCTTACTTTCAACTTTTCCTTTGCCAAATCCACATCCTTCAATAATTGTAAGTTTTCAATAAGAATAGACTGATTGCATTTGCTCTAGTTATGATTTGATATTGATTGTTATCTTCATAAGAGGATATCCGAATTAACTCACCTTCTAAAAAGTGAACTTTATTCATATGAAGTTGTTTTCCATGGTTCTGCAATCTTTCACAATATCCTAGTAATCCACTATGCCCATTGCATATCCATGTAACTAAATGAGTTATTGAAGAGAATGTGGAATGTGTCAAAGTGCTTGGATCTTGTGGATATAATGTTTCATCTATCGATAAATCCAAGTTTTTTTTTACTTCTGCCCTGTAACGAGAACGATCCTCAGTAGATATTTGAGTTCCTTTGCCTCTTTTTCTCTGCAAAGGTGCCAAATCAATAGGGATATCCACATGTAAATGATATAATGTCATCATCAAAAAAATAATAGAGTAATCAGATTCTATGAAGCAAAACAAAATACTTATCTTTGACTATATTATATACTATGTACGATCAATTCAATCTGCATGCTTGTTTGCTTGATTCAAATTTGGAAATGCCGCTCATTTTTTCATTCCAATAGGTAGTTGGCGCTCATATTTTCATTCTCGTGGAAGGAATGCATATGTAAATATTTTGCAAATTTTCCTGATTCGAATTTGGGGATGGAGGTCATATTCTAGATCCAGTGAAAATATTGCCCTTTTCGTAACCAATGGAGGGAATATTTTTGAATTTAGTCAAGTTATACTGCCTTAACTGTGACTATAGACACGGTGGTTAGATCATTGGGAGCTGGGGAGGCCTTGGAAGTGGTGTGGGCAAGCAAATAAACAATATTGTTTTTTTTATTTTGATATTTTTCTATATCCTACATGGCATTCCTTTAAGGGTCTTTTTGATATTGAGAACTCCTCTAATGAGAGTGTTTGGATGCGTTGCCTACACGCAGATCCAAAAAGACACGAGGAAGAAATTGGACTTCCAAGGTCTCAAGACCATCCTAATTGGATATACTTCATCCGATAATACGTACAAACTATATGATCCTGACCCAGCAAATCTTGTATAGTCGGGATACAATCTTTATCGAGGATCAGTTTGTTGACATCGAAGACAAGGATATTGCTCCAAGAAAACCTTCATCACCTGCCATTGACACAACTGTCCGAGCTTCTGGCTCAGACGTGTCCATTGTCGACCCACTTTTTGACAGCAAATCAGACGAAGACGTTGCTGCTACCCAACAACAAGTCCCAAGAGTGGTTCATCAGTCAAATCCTCCCAAAAGATCAACCCAAGTGTGCACACAGCCCACAAGTTATACTCCTGAGTCTGCATGTCTCTTAATACAGGAACTGACGATAGTTGAAGAGGCATTCAGCCAACCAAACTCTGATCTCTAGAGAGAAGCTATGGACAAAGAATATTCCTCTCTGATCAAGAACCAGACGTGGTCACTAGTTGAAGCTTCTATTGGCTGCAATATCATTGATTGCAAATGGATCTTTAAGATCAAATACAATGCCAATAGAGCAATTGATCTAAGGAAGACAATACTGGTAGCATGAAGATTCACTCAGATCCCCAACGTCGACTACAGCGAGACTTTCAGTCTAGTAGTCAAGCATTCGTCAATCCGAACACTCATGTCTTATGCTGTAGTTGTTGACTTGAAGTACACCAACTTGATGTACAAACAGCTTATTTGAATGGAGTTATACAAGAAGACATCTACATGATCCAGTCCTAAGGATACGTTTTGGAAGGTATCAAGAATTATGTCTATAAACTCCACAAAGCACTTTACGGCTTGAAATAGTCTGCTAGAGCTTGGTTTCCGAGGATCAACACATTCCTCATCGAACAAGGATTCAAACCAAGCACTGCTAATTGCAATGTCTATTCCAAGTCAGTGCAGCAATCATTTATCAGTATCACCTTATATGTGGATGATACGTTGCTCTTCAGCAACAATACCAATTTGGTCAAGGATTCTAAGCAGATGCTGTTTTCAGAGTTTGACATGACTAATCTGGGCAAAGCTCACTTCTGTCTGGGCATTCAGATCCATAGAGACAGATTGAGATGACTGATTTATGTGAAGGATTTCATATCATTCAAGATCCAATCCATGTCCCTGATCTTTGATTACAATAAGGAGCAAACCAACAATCCTGCCAATGTAGAAAAATCAGCATCTACATACAAAATGAGATGCAAACTCTAAGAGATATTGATCAAACATGAATCAAAACATAAACTATAGTTGATGTTCGTAAAATTATAGTACCCTACTATATTTCACACATGTGGAACCGAAAATAGCAATCATTCTACACATAGAATTGCAAGATATCACCAAGATAGTGCACCAATGAGTAGTAGAACCCAAAGAGAACCATGTATAGTGATAAAATGAGAGAGAGAAGAGAGAAGATATGTCTCTCCACATTAAAAAGTGTTTATTGAATGTATTTTAAACTAATATAACTTCAAAAAGTTTATCTCTAAGTCTAAAATGAGTTTTGGCCTCATATTGACAATTTACCAAAATATGACTAAACTAGACTAAACTAGTTGAAATCTCTCACACTCCCTCTTCAACTAGTTTTGGCATAGTTTTGACAATAAAACTTTGATCCAACTTTAGAATGATATCCATCCTAAGTATATATCTCCTGTCTAAGATTCTAAAGTATCTTTCATAATTGATATAGAGAATAGTGTCCCAAATTGGGTGCTTCACTATTTCTTACATCAATTTTACACATCAAGATATAACTAGAACATGAAGAACCAAATAGAATGTGAATGAAATGATTCCTCCATGTTTCAAACTTTGAACTCTCTGAAAAATTATAGCAACCAAACAATAAATGTGAGTAATGACCATTTGCTTGCTTGTCTCCTCCAACTTTGTCCTTTCTTGATATGTCTCCACCATAAACTCCATAAATGAGCCTCCACTCCATCTTGCCACAAGATATCATCAACACTTGATGACTTGGCCATGAAATGAGTGACATAATTGTTATGTACCATAACGGTACACCCTTCAGTGACGGCCTCACAAGGGACATGATGCAGGGACTGGAGTTATCGACATGTCTAGGTGCCACGCATCATCATCCTAGGTGGTCACTTGTCACCGGCAGGACCGTGCTTGATGGGACCCACTGTGTTATGTCTATATAGTGGTGGGGCTTCCTATTTCCATTCACTCAGTCTACCCAGGATTTGGTGATGGAGAGCACATGCATTAGCTAGGATGTATCTCCAGGCAGGAGATGTGTGCTAGGGAGAGTTGCTGAAATTTTTCACTTCTCACTTGACATTATTTATTGTAAATAATGATCAACATTATAACAATGTTGATGATCTGATCTCACACATGTGGAGCCTGTTCCCACGTTTGAAAGGAAGTACTTTTTATACTTGTATGTATCTAAATTGATTTTGTATCAATCTAGTTAGTGTGAATATGATATGACTAGTTTTTAGTGAAGTCGACTAGTCACCTAGAAACTAGCTTTTCCTTGCATGTGCATGAGTAAATGCTCCCACATCGCAAGTGGATGTTCACATGTGTGTATAGAGTTCTAGAAGATAAGAGTTGACCATTTTCCTTAGATCCTATTTTGTAGGAATATTCCTATATTCTGGGAGACTAGCTTTTTGGATTTTAGCCATATTCTAGAAGGTCAGCTTTGGATAAGGATCAAGGATGGATCAAATGGAAGATCTGAGTGATGTGGCACTCTTCACATGTGTGAAGACCTGCTGGACTATACCAGACTCGTGGATGTACTTGATTCATTAAAGGATCATCATTTTGCTCAGAAGATTGATGAGACTTTTGCATTCTACACTTTTGTGAGATTTCTAGTCATTTGTCTTGTGATTTCTATGAATGATTGCTATCTAGAACTATTGTATTTGTTGTTTTAGGTGCAGGCCGTATTGTGGACAGTACTCCACACGTGTGAGGCCGCCTTCCACTAATTTATGATGTGTTGATCCGTGCTCTTGCTTAAATCCAAGTGTAGTGAATCTAGATCAAGATCTAATGTGTAGAACTTGATAGATCCATTGATTAAGCAACCAATAACTCTCTATGATTGTTAAGTACAGTCATTATTGTCCTAAAAACTGAAAATTATCATGGTATCAGAGCTAAGTAAGAGAGTGATCATTTGAATCATAGAACATGCAAAGATCATTGGCAAAATTTGTTTTTGGCCAATACTAGTGAGGGTGAGTTCATCTAGAATGATAGCTTGTGTTCATTTGGATCAACCGACTTGGAGGGTGGTATGTACCTTTCACATGTGTGAAACTGTACAACAACTTTTATTTCTCTTACTTTGTGTTTGTGGGTCCTAAAATCACAATTCTAGTTTATTTTTGGTGCTTTTTGAAGCATAATATTGATCTAGATTCAATCTAGCTAATTGCCTATGACCAAATAGAGTTTTGGATCATTGAAGCATTTCCTTTTGGAGTCTAAGATTAGATCTTAGAGGCTGATTTGTTCAGATCCTTAGTTGAAGTAAAATCTCTAAGAAAAGTGTAAAGCAAAACTTTTTTGTGAGAGTGAAAGTTAGGAATTTTTGGCAGATCTTTGTCTATCATTCAAGCCTTGTGTGCTAGTTTTGATAGAGAGAAGCTATAGGCAATCTTGTGAGCTTTAGGCCCTTTCATAGACTTTTTAAATTCAGAAATCTTTCGTGATTTTTAGAATAGCATTCATTCTACAATGTTCATCCATGGGTGGATATTTGTTGGAATCAAGTGAGAGCCTCACTTCAAAAATCTATTCCATTTGGAAAGTGAGAATGGAATCGCTCCTAGTGATCCCATGGTCTCTTTGACATAGTTCTAGGAGTTTAGGGAAGAGGCTCAAGCTCCCCAAGAACAAAGCAAATACAAGAAGAGAGCAAGATTTAGCTCTACATTGCATAAGTTGAATGTACGCAATGACCTCTTGAAGGAGGTGTCTTCTTGTGCCTCATCCAAAGAGGATTGGGATTCATTAAAGAGTATCTATGAATCCAATAATACTTCAAGAATCCTCATGCTAAGAAATCAAGTTTTCCAAAGCATGAAAAGGAAAGTGGAGAGAGTGGACAAGAGTATGTCCTTAGGATCAAATCTCTTAACAGGGAATTGAGTGCAATAGGAGAGAAGATCCAAGATCAAGAGCTAGTACAAATCATTTTGAATGGCCTAGGTGATGAGTATCATTTGCTATTCAAGACACTCTTCCATCCATTGAAAAGTTGCACAATGTTCTTGTGCCCGAGGAGAGTAGGCTTCTACACCCTCAAGACAAGAATGGATGGCATGTCACTTAATGGAGGAGATGAGAAAGCAAACTTTACATCCAAAGGCAAGAAGAAACAACATCCATTCAAGAAGAATCAAGGCAAG
>CM055115.1:3317549-3397419 GCA_029204225.1 Diphasiastrum complanatum
ACTATCCTTTTTGATCGGATAGTAAGTTTACATCTATATTCTGGACAGAGCTTATGCGTATATTGGATGTAGCGTTTTTTATGGGTTCTGCTTATCATTTCTACTTCTGATGGGCAATCTGAGGTCCTTAACAGGATCCTTGAGGATTATGTACGCCTTCAGGGAAGGATTGGGAATCAGCAATTTATGTGAGCAGAGTATAGCTATAATAGCTCTGTTAGTTCCAGCACAGGGTCTCACCATTTTTGTATATCTCATGGCTATGCACCTCTTTTACCTGGGCATTCTCTTCCTCCTGAGGAATACACCTGTCACACTTGCTTCTTTCTTCTCAAGGTGCTCAAGAGCTTATTACCCGGGGCCAGTTCTCATAGTACAGCCTCATTTTCAAGCAGGCGTTATCAGTCCTCAGTTTGATCGTCAACCGCCAGGCCATGTATGAGTTCAAGCCTGAGATATGGTTTATCTACTCCTACGGTTTGCACGTCATCATTTTGTCCAGGGCCATGCTTCTACTGAGAAGCTTGCACCACGTTATTATGGGCCTTATCGCATTTTGGAGGTTCTTAGTCCAGTTACATATCGCTTACAGCTTCCCGCTTCCACACGCGCCTGTGATGTATTCCATGTCAATTTATTACGTTGCTGCTATTGAGGATGACGCTCCTTGTGATGCTGAGTTTCCTACTGCTCCAGAGTTATTTCCATTTTTACGTGCTGCGATATTAAGGTTCGTCTATACCATAGTTGACGCCGACGACAGATTCAGTTTTTGGTCCAGTGGGATGGTCGTCCTATTGAGGAGGCCACATGGGAGCCTATTTTTGTCTTTTATCATACACCATCACTTGCGGATCAGGCTCGTGCTCTTGCTGCACTTGTTGATTCCTCTACATCAGATGTTGTTCTAGCTATTGATGCACCAGGGCTTGCTGCTACTTGATCCAGTTTCTTTTCGGCAGTTGGGTCTTTTTCTTTTGTGGCAGGGAGAGTTATAGACTTGGCTCATTACATTCGCCGCGTCCATTTACATTTACTTTAATTTATGCATAAGCAGGCCTTAGGCCCTTTTTTATTCATTAGTGACACTTAGACTATATGGTTGGCCTTTGGCCTTATTATTCATTATTAGGCCATTTGGACATATTACTGGAGAGTGGGGGCAATAAATTATTTTTGACGATTCGTTAAAGCAGGTGAAGATCTCAAGTCTCTCTTGTAGTTTCCTTTTTGTTTGTCATTTGTTATTCAGCTGATGATATTGATCGCTCTCTTTAGTCTCCTTAATCTCTCTCTTTCCTGCTTTCTAGGGTTAAGTCTTGCTTATGTGCTGCTTTCATAGCTTAAGTCTTGCTTATGTGATGGTTTCATAGCTTAGCTCTAGATCAACTGTGGCTCTATTCGTAACTCCAGCGCCCATCCCCCTCCAATTTTTACTTTGGTCTGCCTCCGTTTGCTACCCCTAATCCACATTTGATTGCAGGCTGTTCAGCGCCCATTTCCACCCTCATACTTGCTGTTTTTTCAGCCTACTTGAAGCATTTTTTTCCAGCATCTCTTGCAGCATTACTTGGTGGCTGTCCAGCGCCCCATTTGGCCCCAATACTTGGCAAAATTTCCAACTCCAATGCAGTTCCTTGACAGATTTGTCGGTGGCTGTCCGTGCACATTTCCAGCAGTTTTCTACAGCCTATACGCAGTTCATTTCGCATAATTTCCAGCTACAAAGCGGCCCAAAAACATTTTTTATCTCTTCTTGGTGGCTAGCCAGTCTCTCTTCATTTTACTACCATTTTCAGCACGCTCTTGTTTGCAGTTGCGAGGTACTACCTACACTATTTATTACGTCTTTTCATTGGCGTACCTGTTGTGACGACTTATGTCCTCTCCTTCAGTTCGTCCACTTGATTAGCGTCTTGCCTGGCTTAACTTTCTACCTGTGGCTGTTGTTTTGTTATTTCCATTCCATTTTGTAGTTTGTGTTGTCCATCGCATTTGTCATTTTGTCTTTTGTTATTTGTTATTAGTTTCCGTTTCATTTGCGTTTCAATTCCATAATTCATTTTCATCGTCGATTTTGTTTTTCACTTTTTCTTCGTTTTCCGCGCTCCATTATAAAAAAAATAAAAATAAAAACCACCCAAATTATTTGGATCATTGGGTTACGCATTATTTTCCGTTACTTTTAATTTTATTTTTTATCATGACTTCTGATTTTGGGTCTCTATCCCCTTCAGATTATCTTTCTGTTTTTAATAGTGATATACCATATGAACATATGTTCGACAAATGGCTCACACGTCTTCAGTATTACATTGATTCTTCTCGGCCAATTTGTCCAGGTCCTAATAAGATTCTTGATGCAATTTTTCTCTTAAAGGGTTCTGCTAGGTCAAAGTGGTTTGACTATGTCCATTCTCATCCGCCTATCTTTGAGTGGCATGACTTTTTACCGGTACTTCGCCTTCTTATATTTTTCGATGATAATTCTGTAATTGTTCCTCCTGTCGCTCTTACGAGTGGTACTCCTTCTGATTCCTCTTGTGAGCATTCTTCCATATGCGAGGTTCCATTTTCTTGTGCAGGACAAATAGAGATAGAGTCACACATTTCTAGCAATTCACATGAGGTTGATTCACACATTGCTAGCGATACACATGAGGATGATTCTATATCACACATTGTGAGCGAGTTGCCTGATTTACTTGAGATAATTATTGATCTACCTGAGCTCGTCATTGTATCCCATAGTGAGTCAGAGTCACATATACAGGTTCCTATGATGCCGATTCACATATACAGGTTGTGGTTGATATGGTCCTTGATACTGATATAGCATGCTATGATACTATTAATGATGTCGTTGCATGCTTTGATGGTGCTATCGATGTTGTTGCATGCTATGATATTGTTCCATGCTTTGATACTGATATACTTTGCCTTGCTACTATTGCCAATGTTGCAAAATTTGATATTATTGTTGAGTACTTTGATGCTACTCATGTTCCTGAGCGCCTTGAAATAGATGTTGTCGCCTATGCCCCTTATTTCGATATTATTCATGGGTCTACGGTTGCTCTTTCAGATGCTTTGGCTACTCCTCCAGTAGATCTGCATATGGCATATGGTTATACATTTCATGATGGTCCTATTGTATACTCATTAGCTTATTTTGCTGATACCCGTCTAAATGAGTATGCGGTTCTTCTAGATGCATATTTAGGCCAGAACTTATCAATTGATGCTTCTGTTATTATGCCTACGTATGTTGTTCCATTTGTGGATCATAGTGTTCTAGATGTGGGGCTAGGTTATATTTCTTTAGTCGATACAGGCAGTACACATTCATTTATTAGCAGTTACATTTCCACCAGGATTCGTGTTACACCTGTTCCTACTTCCCAACCTCTCAGTGTTGAGGTTACTCGTTCCCATTCTTTTCCCAGTTCTCAGATGTTTCAGGGCTTGGATTATCGCATTGGTGATTTTTCTGGTCAGGCAGATTTCCACATCATTCCTCTGGAGCGCTATGACATTATTTTTGGTGCAGACTGGTTCTCTTCACTTGGTACTGTTGCTGTGGATCTCTCTCAGCAGACAATTTCCTTTACTCATGTTGGTCAGCATCATTCACTTGTTGGTATTGATTCCCAAGGTGACTATCAGTTGGTTACCGGGAAGCAGTTTATGCGTAGCCTGCCAAAGGCTCACGATGCAACTCTTCTTTCCATTCAGAGTACATCAGTTGCTGCTTCACTTTCACCATCCGTGGGTCCTCTTCCTCAGGTTGATGCTGCTCCGGATTTACAGGTTGTTGCTGCGTGCCTTGCGCCTATATGCCTTGATTCACAGATATCGTATTCAGTGGTCATTCCTGGTTTCATTGATATTTAGGCCGTATACCTTGGTGGTATTTCTACTATTGCTTTTGCGCATACCTCAGATAGCCCTCCTGGTTTGGTGGTTGGTGCAGTATTTTCTCCATTGGTCTCTATATCTCCATCTCTTGAGTCCGTTATGGCCGATGTTCCTGCTAATTTCTATGGGGTTCTTCACGGGTCTACATTTGATGGTTCCCTTGCTATTGGTGATCAGGTTGTATCTTCTTTCACTTTACTCCATGGATCTCTGCTTGAGGTTTGTGATCTGCCTCATGAAATTTCTACGGTTCCTGACACGATTCATGCGCCTTTGGCCCTTACCGAGGATATATGCTGGGATATTTCTAAATGAGTATATGAGCATCCTTTAGTCTCCTTGTGTTTCTACATATAGGTTTGTTGCAGTCCATGCCGATGGTGTACACTTTTAAGCTTTTTATGCATTAGAGGTCTTTCATGCGACTGATTCCTTTTTACCTCTTGATATTTGGCATTCTTGGTTATTACGTATCGCTTGGATTTCATTTGGACCTATTGCTCATACTACTGCTTCATTTTCAGCTATGGATATATGGCATTCCTGGTTATTACGCATAGCTTGGTTTTCATTTGGACCTGTTGATTGGTGCTGGTTTTTCCATATTACTAATCGCCTATGGTGCGGATCACTCTATGATTATGCATGTGGCTCTCGATCTGTTCCTTGGATTGTTGCTCATTGTCAGGCTTGGCATATCCTAATGGCTTGGGTTATTGCCTCCGCTCCAGCTATCGTTTGTCCGGGTGATCTTCAGTTTCCCCGTCATTTTGGGTTGCTCCATATCGCTTGGTCTCCGATGCTGAGTTTCCACTTTGTTCTAGTGTTCCGAGACCATTAGGGTACCTTGAGAGAGTTCCTTCTCCTCTCTTGGATAGTTTTTGGGGATGTTGCTGCCATAGTTATGGACTCGGCTCATTACATTCGCCATGTCCATTTACATTTACTTTACTTTATGCATAAGCAAGCTTTGGGCCCTTTTTTATTCATTATTTGACATTTAGATTATATGGTTGGCCTTGGGCCCTATTATTGACATTTAGACCATATTATTGGCCTTAGGCCCTATGATTCACTATATTGGTTATTTGGTCATATTACTGAGAGTGGGGGCCTTCTTGGAGGGCGCACTATTTTCCCTCTCTGTTTGGCCCTAGCCACTGGAAGCTTCCTTTTAGGGCTTCCTCTTGGCTATAAGTAGGGATTCTGTGTCATTTGTTACTTGGCTTATGATATGATCTCCTTCTTTAGTCTCTTTAAGCTTTCTCTCTCCTGCTTTCTAGGGTTAAGTCTTGCTTATGTGATGCTTTCATAGACTAAATCTAGATCAGCCGTGGCTACGTTCATAACTTGGTATCAAAGCACTTTCCTGAGCATCTCCATGAGCAGATTTTTCTCTCACAGGAGGGCGCCCATCTTCAACTTGGATCTTCACCATTTTTCAGCCGGATCTTCAGCATTTCTCCACACTTGTCTTGCAGATTTTCACGACGGATCGAAGGAGGACAGGCGCCCACTTGCTGCCCATTTCTAGCGCCCTCTTGCTGGCTGCCTACTGTTGCATTTTCAGCCTTTTTCCTCCCCTATTTTTGGGCGCCCTACTGCCTCCTATTTGCTGCCCTATTGGGCGCTCTCATGCTTGCTGACCAGCGCCCTACTGCTCCTTCCTTTGCTGAAAATTTTCGCTTTTTGCGGCCCCTATTCGCCACCTTCCATCAGCCACTCCTAGCGCCCTACCAACCCATCTTTTTGATCCAATTTTTTTTTTGCCGTTTACTACCTCTCTTGGACGCACACACTCCACCATAGCTGGCGCCCTACATCCGCCTCAATTTCAGCTCACCCTCCTACACTGCTGTCTGTGTTCGCAACCCTACCCCGGACAATACAAACGCCCTACATCCGCCTCAATTTCAGCTCACCCTCCTACACTGCTGCCTGTGTTCGCAACCCTACCCCGGACAATACAAACACGCCTAGATGCTTAGAAAGCCACTCCCACCCAACTTCATCGCGCATCGGGATTGCTACCCGTCTTTATCGCAAACTTTTTTTTTACCCTTGAAGGGCGATCTTTGATTTTTCAGCCTTGTTTCCTCGCTGCCCATACCTCCTTTTTGTTATCACTTCCTTTCCTTGGCTGCTCCCTTTCCAGCCCCATAGTCCATTATTGTTTCCCATACTTCTACCCACCGTTTACTCCACGTTGTCGGGCCCTTAGCATCTTTTTTGGAGGCTGCCCGGTACCTCGACATATCGCCGCTATTTTTCAGCTCACTTCCGGTTGCGGTTACGAGGTATTTCTTACTTAGTTGTCCTTTCCGTTCATCTTACATCGCGAGTTCTATTGTGTCTTTTCATTGGTGTGCCTGTTGTGACGACTTATGTCCTCTCCTTCAGTTCGTCCAATTGTTTAGCACATTTCTTTTCTCGCTTACTTTTTCTTCCTCATGGCTAGCTCACCCACTACACCTGTGAGTCATTCCGGACCTTTAGATGAACAGTTTGCTGATATGCGTGACTCTCTTACTCTCCTCAATAGTCGTTTCGACCAAATGATGACCGGTTTTACCACTCTACAGACCGGCTTTGCCACTATGCAGTCACAGATTGATTCCTTACAGCCACATGGACCTGGCAAAGCCCCTGTTCATTCATCATTTGGGTCTCCATTTGGACTTCCATCCTCGTCTACTTCCTTTGGCGGTGGGCCTCATTTTCCACCTAACCCACCACCCGGTTTTCCACGTCCTACAGCTCCCGAGTCACATTTTCCACGACATCTAGCTCCTGAGCCACATTTTGCTCGAGATTTTCGTGATTGGGTACAGCTTGCCACCTATTCTGGTTCCTCTGAGGGGAACTTGTTAGAGAATTGGTTTGCAAAGCTTGATACTTATTTTCAGATTTATCCTAAGACTGATCCTCAGAAGATCCAGTTAGCCGCCTTACATTTAGATGGACGTGCTGCCACTTGGTGGCGGGTCTACTGACTTGACCCTGATCGGGACGGTCTCCAGTTATGGCCTACCTTTCGTCGTGATCTTCGTCATGCTATGGTTGACCCTTAGTGGCTGAGCCGCCAGCGTGATATATTCCGTAGTCTTACTCAGACTGGTGATCTTTCTTCCTATACAGATCAGTTTATGGACCTTTCCTACCTCTTTACAGATCTTCAGCCCACCGAGCTTATTTCTCGCTACATTGCTGGACTTCGTGGTGCTCTACGATACGATGTCTCTTCTTTCCGTCCACCCACACTTGTTGAGGCCATGTCCCTTGCTAGTACTTTACAGCATAAGTACCCTGATCCTGCTCCCTTTCGCTTTTCCCGACCCCGTCCATCTCTTTCACCTCTACCATCTCCGGCCCCATCTGCCCCATCCACTGTCGTCCCGACCTCTTCTCTTACTTCTCCCGCTCCTCGCCCTCCGCCTCCTCGTTCTGCTTTTGTCCGACGTTACACGTCTGCAGAGTTCGCTGACATTCAGCAGAAGCGTCTTTGCTTTCGTTGTAAGAGTCCTGACCACATTGCCCGTGATTGCCGCCAGCCCCTGCCTACTTCTACTGCTGTTTTCTACCATGAGGGCACTACCCCAGATGAGTCCGATATCTACATTCATATATATGATGTAATAGATCCTAACACCACAGTAGGGCAAACACTAACTCATCCACCCAACCTTGCCTACTCCCTCATATAGAGTAAGCCCCTCCTAGCCCAGTGTGAGGACTGGTAGCATGCTACTGCCAAGTGTCGGCCACGTGGCACTAACGTGGCCGACTGCACGTCGGGACCCAACTGGGGGCCCTATCCTGCTGACAGGGTCCCTAGGCTGTGTTAGGCCCGCCATGGCTATGGACCGTGCTGGGGCACACTACTCACACTGTCTTGCCCTGTTGGTCATGTACGCTGGACACGACCCTGACTGTGGTATCTGACCTATCTGTGTTCTCTAGGGTTCGGCACTGGTTACGAGCTCGTAACACTCCCTCCCCCTTAAGAACCGTCTTGGTCCTCTAAGACAAAGTCTGGAAAAATCTTGCGAAGGACGCTGCCTCTTTCCCAAGTGGCATTCTCAACAGGCTGATCATTCCACTTAACCAGATATTCTCGGTATAGAGTATGACGAGTCTGCGTCTCTCTACTATCAAGAATTTCCTCTGGTTCATGTGGAGGTTGTTGAGGATCCAATGGGAGAACTAGAACACTGTCCCCTACCAGATTATCTGATCTGGTTAAGGCTTTTCGTAACTGACTTACATGAAAAACTGGAAAAACCTTACTGCTGTGTGGGAGTTCTAGTTCATAGGTGACCTCGCCTAGTCTCCTACTGATGGTAAAGGGACCACAATACCTTGGAGACAACTTAGCACACACTCCTGATTTGAGGGTTTTAGAGTCAACTGGGACTCTCAAGTAGACTCTCTCACCAGTGGAGAACTGCACATCCCGTCTGTGTGGATATGCATAATGCCTGGCTCGATCCTGGGATTGTCTAATGCTACGCTTAGCATGTTCTATCATCTGGTTTAGGTCTTCTAAAAAGTTTCTGGCTGCTTCAACTTTTTCTTGTTTAAACCCTACAGCTGTGGGTGAGCGTGGCTGAAAACCGTACATCAGCATAAATGGGCTGTATCCCGTAGCTGAATGTTTGGTACTGTTGTAAGCAAACTCTAATATCGAGAGATACTCCTCCCAATTAGTCTGCCTCTTGCTGACGTATGCACGAAGCATATCCTCCAGCACTTGATTTACCCTTTCTGTTTGACCGTCCGTCTGTGGATGGTCGGTGGTACTCATATTAAGTTTAGTATGGAGATGATGGAATACTGCCCTCCAAAAATTTCCAGTAAACTTACTGTCCCGGTCGCTGACTATGCCGGAAGGTAGACCGTACAATTTAAATAGCCCGTCTACAAACAACCTCGCTAACTCTGGAGCTCTAACGGTTGTTTTGGTCGGAATAAAATGAGCCATTTTGGTTAGACGGTCAACTGTGACCCATATAGCGTCATTACCCCTTTGAGTTTTAGGCATGCCTACTATAAAATCCATGGAGATACTCTCCCATTTACCAGCTGGTATTTCTAAAGGGATGCAACAACCCTCCTGCCTTTAAACGCTCTGCTTTATTTACTTGACATTTCTGGCAACTGGTTACATACTGGTGGACGTCCTTTTTCATACTGGGCCAGAAAAATTGCCTACGAAGAAGCTCATAGGTCTTCTGTATGCCTGGGTGTCCCGCGCTAGGATTGTCATGACATTCATATAGGACCTGCTGCCTATAATCCTCTGAATTGGGGACACATACTCTATCTCTATAGAGCAAGTACTCATCCTGAATGGAATACCGTTTCCATTTGAATCCTTGAGTCAACTGACCCTCAACCACTGGGGTTTGCTTGGGTGATACAGGCTCAGAATCCTCAACGTCATCTGATGACGTATACTCGGACTCATCATCATCCTCAACGGAAGCTGCCGTATTCTTGGATGAACTGGCACCAGCCCCGGGAACTGGTTCTGGAGTCTGTAACTGTCTGTTTTGGACTGAGTTCCAGATAATAGAGAAGAATGCATCATGCTGGCATTTCCCTCTCAAGGACTCGAGTAACTCATTACGAATCTGAGTAAAACTCAGCTCGTTTATCATAGGCATTCTGCTAAGGGCATCTGCTACTGTATTGAATTTTCCACGCCTATATCTGATAGACATGTCAAACTCTTGCATCAACTCTGCCCAACGAGCTTTCCGACCTCTAAGCTCAGGTTGATTGCAAAGGTATCTGAGACTCTCATGGTCTGTCAGGACCTCAAAGTTGGCACCATACAAATAATGCCTCCAAGTCTTAAGGGCATGGACTATAGAAAAGAGTTCCTTTTCATAGGCATTGTACCTAGTCTGAGCTGGCTCGAGTTTTTTACTCTCGAACGCAACTGGTCGTCCACCCTGAGTTAGCACAGCGCCTACTGCAAAGTCGCTAGCATCTGTTTCGACCACAAATGGCTGATTGGCGTCGACGACTTTTAAGACTGGTGCTGTAGCTAAGGCTGTTTTGAGAGCATCAAAGCTCTCCTGTTGTGCGGACTCCCAAATGAACTCCTTTCCCTTCCCCTTAAGAAGATTTGTCATAGGGACTGCTATCTGAGCATATTCCTTGACAAATCGTCTGTAATATCCCGCCAGACCAAGAAAGATTTGAAGTTCCAAAATATTCTGAGGTCTCAGCCAACTGAGTATGGCTTTAACCTTATTTGGGTCCATCTTGATCCCATCTGAAGAGATAATGTGACCCAAATATGCTACTTCTTCAACAAAGAATTCACACTTGGATTGTTTAGCATAAAGCTTATGCTTTCTGAGCAGTCGAAACACCTTTCTGAGGTGTTTTAGATGCTCCTTCCTCGTTTTGCTGTAGACGAGGATGTCATCTAAAAATACGACTACAAACTTACCCAAGTATGGTCTGAGGACACTGTTCATCAAGGTCATAAAGGTAGCTGGAGCATTTGTGAGCCCAAATGGCATCACCTTAAACTCATAATGACCGTGACGAGTCCTAAAAGCTGTTTTCGAGACATCCTCCAATTTTATACGGACTTGATGATATCCCGATCTGAGGTCTATTTTGCTGAAAAACTTAGCCCCGTCGAGTTGATCAAACAACTCGTCTGCTCGAGGCATAGGGTATTTATTCTTAATTGTGACTTTATTGAGGGCTCTGTAATCTACGCAAAGACGCATAGACCCCTCTTTCTTTTTCACCAATAGGACTGGTGAGGCCCATGGTGAACTACTGGTCTGAATTTGGCCTTTCCCAAGATAGTATGTTAACTGCCTAGTTATTTCTTCATCCTCTGTTCGGCTAACCCGATACGGAGGTTTAGAAACAGGTGCTGTACCTGGTACTAGGTTTATTACATGATCTACCTCTCTGCTAGGTGGTAAACCATGTGGCAAATCTTCAGGAAAAACATCTTTAAATTTAGACAATAAAGTTTCTAATTTACTGATTTTCTGCTGAATAGAACTGGAAATAGAAACTTCAGGAATAAACTGAAAGTCACATAAGAATACCTGATGGTCTTCGTCTCCGATTAGCTGACAGAGCTCTGAACTGCAGACCATAGCGCTGTTGGGAACATCATGCTCCCCATGCAACTGGATCTCTCGGCCTTTATACTGAAAGCTGAGGGTGTTCTCCTGATAGTTTCTGTGGAGGGAAGGTCCTAAACTGTAGAGCCAATCTCTCCCGAGAACAATGTCTGTTCGATCCAGGTGCATTATCTGAAAGTTTATTTGATCTTGGTACCCCTGAATACCAAGATTTAACTTACTTACCATAGTTTCCCATATTTTTTTATCTTCACCCTTAGCTAATGAAACTATGTACCTATGCTGACTAGGTACTTCTGGTAGTTTAAGCTTTTTAACCAGGGTGTGGTTGATGAAATTATGGGTTGCCCCATCATCAACCATGACTCTTACTGACTGGTTACCAACTTTCCCATGCATACGTACTAGGTCATGCGGCCCAAAGCTGAAGGGTCTCGCTAGCATTGCAGAGGTCAGCTGGCAACAGTGTTCATGATCTTCATGATACATTTTGATCTCGGAAGCTGCCGAGTTACTGGGGAAACATACAGTCTGAACAAGATGAACTTGTTTTTTATCTTTTTTAGTGAAAGGCCCCTTGGGACACTGTCTGACTGTGTGTCCCTTGCCCAAACACACAAAGCACAAACGTTCCTGTTTGGCTTTCTCAAAATCATCTGGTTTTAAGGGCTGTATGAGTGAAGGGCGTTTCTGAGGAGCTTCACCTTTAAATTTATCTTCTTTCTTTCTTTTTAAAAATTTCTTTTTAAATTGAAAGTCTTTCTGAGGAAGCTGCTCAGAAAGTGGTTGCTGTCTCGCTCTCTTCCTACCCACTGACTCATCATAGATTTGAGCATATCTGAGAGCTTGCTCAAGGGTAGTAGGCGAGTTTCTCTGGACCTCTACTTTATATTCATCTTTGAGGCCACGGACAAATCCCCTGATTTTTTGATAGTCATCCATATTTTTAATCTTTAAAATTGCCTCTCGATACTGCGAGATATATTGGATGAGGGACTTGTCCATTACTGTTCTTTCCCAGGCTTCCCAGGCTCTATCAAGTTCATTCTCTGGTAGAAATTCTCTTAGGAAAGCTTCTTCAAAAGCTTTCCATGACCGGGGAGTCTGCCCAGTCTCCTGGAGATTTAACCACCACTTATAGGCCATAGGCCCTAAAGAAAGACTGGCCTCAATTGCTTGCAAATGGTCAGGGGTCTGTTTAAGAGCATGAATGTTCTTCCATTTGCTGAGGAAGGTTTGTAGAATATCTGCATTTCTATCCTTCTCTTCCCCATTAAAAGTAGGAGGCTTTAAATCTTTAAAAACACTGGGGTGAGACCGTAAAGTCTCACCCGAAACTGATGGAAGTGGAGAAGGGGATAATTGAGAAGTGGAGGGAAGGCTTCCTTTCGCGGAGCTCAAAATCAAGTTTTTGAGTTCAGCGAACGAGTCGTCCACACTGGACTTGAAATTGGCTAATGCCAGCTTCAGTTCATCCACTTCTGTTACCAATTGGAGGAACTGCTCCTTGGTAACCAGTTCGTCGAGTTCTTCGGCGAACTGTTCCTGTTCTTCTACTTCCATGGGTTCCTTCCCTTTTCTGTAAGCCAAGGCTTCTGTTTCAAGTTCGTCGAAGCCTCTCTCCTGGGGTTGATCAGGTCCCTGAGGAGTGGTCATATTCGAAACTGAAAGAGAGCTACCTTAACTTCTGAAGGAAAAAAGTCTAAAAGACTAATTTACAACTGTACAAGGGAAAGGAAAGATGACTTAGCTGTTTCTGAGGACTGTACTTCCAAAGAAAGAATGAAGAGGAACCCTTTCAGCTCTTTTCCCCAAGATTTCAGACCTGCTGTTCCGAAAAATGCCAGTTTGAGGCTTCAAAACGGTACTAAATTTCCCGGTTTTTTGAGGATAGTAGCTCGCTGGTCTGATTGCAATCCAACTTGTCCACAAAAAGGCAAATCTGAAGTCCAAAAACCCTTCTGAGTTCTGAAATTTCAGAAGTCTCCTACTCGCTGATCTAGTAGAAATCCTCTTGCTCCAAATCTCTGACGTTGGGGCCCAAAAACTTGTTGAAAAACCAGATTTTCAGAAGCACTGGCAGCGCTGGCCCTGCTCCTCTTTTTTGGCTTCCAACTCGCTGAAAACCAGTAACTTTTTCCCTGGAAATCGGATGTAGGTCTCTGACTGTACAGCGATGGAGGTGCTGGCTTCTTCCTACTCTAATTTCGCTGGGAAAACTACGAAGAATCCTCTGAAGTCAGTGAGAAACAGCTGTTTTTTCAGCGAGTTACCTACACTTGGAATCTGACTCCTTGCTACTGTGATTTCTCAGTGGAAATCAGAAGTTTGAAGGCTGCTCCTACAGCGATCCTCCTCCTCTATTCCTCTCTGAGAATCTGAGAAACACTTCCTATCTTCTGATAGCTTTCTCTACTGCTGTCCTAAACTCCCTAGGATGGAGATGGCTCTGATACCAGTGTAATAGATCCTAACACCACAGTAGGGCAAACACTAACTCATCCACCCAACCTTGCCTACTCCCTCATATAGAGTAAGCCCCTCCTAGCCCAGTGTGAGGACTGGTAGCATGCTACTGCCAAGTGTCGGCCGCGTGGCACTAACGTGGCCGACTGCACGTCGGGACCCAACTGGGGGCCCTATCCTGCTGACAGGGTCCCTAGGCTGTGTTAGGCCCGCCATGGCTATGGACCGTGCTGGGGCACACTACTCACACTGTCTTGCCCTGTTGGTCATGTACGCTGGACACGACCCTGACTGTGGTATCTGACCTATCTGTGTTCTCTAGGGTTCGGCACTGGTTACGAGCTCGTAACATATGATGAGCCTGATCTATCTCCTGAGCCTTCTACTGATTTACTTCCTACTACTTGCCATGCTCAGCTTGCTTATGCTACCTGGACAGGGTGCCCCGGTCCTCGCTCCATTTGGCTATGTGTGCGCATTACTGGTCGTGAGTATATTGCTTTAGTTGATACCGGCAACACTCATTCCTTTATCAGCAGTTATGTTCTCAGCCGGATACGCGCTTCACCTATTCCTGCTCCACAGCCTCTCACAGTCGAGGTTGCCAGTTCTCACTCATTTCCTAGTTCTCAGATGTTTCAGGGATTATCCTACCGCATTGGTGATTTTTCTGGACAGGCAGATCTTTATATCAATCCTCTGGAGCGCTATGACCTTATCCTTGGTGCTGATTGGTTTGCTTCATTGGGAGCGGTTACTTTGGACCTGGCTCAGCAGACATTGACATTTGTTCATGATGCAGTGATCCACTCACTTGCTGGTATTGATTCTCAGGCAGATTTCCAGCTGATCAGCGGGAAGCAGTTTATCCGCAGCCTACCTAAGGCTCATTGTGCAGCTTTATTATGTGTTCAGCGTGCTGCAGCAGATTCTCCAGTGACTACCTCTCCTCCAGCAGCTGTTCCTCAGGTGATCTCTGACTTATTACATCAGTATGCATTTGTCTTTTCAGAACCTACGACGCTACCACCATTACGTGATGTGAACCACCATATTGATTTGCGTCCTGGTTCTGCTCCTCCCTCCCGGCCTCCTTACCGTATGTCTAAGTCTGAGCGTGATGAGGTTGAGCTTCAGATTACTGCTTTACTAGATCAGGGCCTTATTGTTCCTAGTCACAGTCCTTTTGGTGCCCCTGTTCTCCTTGTCAGTAAGAAAGATGGTTCCAAACGCCTCTGCGTGCCCTCAATAAGTTGACCATCCGTAACTAGTATCCTATTCCTGACATGGATGATCTCTTTGACCAGTTACGCACCTCTCATCTTTTCTCTAAGATAGACTTACGTTCCGGCTATCACCAGATTAGGATGCATCTTTCGGACTAACACAAGACTGCGTTTCGTACCCATCTTGGTTTGTATGAGTTTCGTGTTCTTCCTTTTGGTGTTACTAATGGTCCACCTACGTTCCAGAATGTGATGAATAACATCATGCGTCCTCTCCTTGGTCGTTGTGTTTTAGTTTATTTTGATGATATTCTTGTTTTTAGTAAGACTCTTGATGAGCATGTGTTACATCTTTCATCTGTTTTTCAATTGCTTGTTCATCACCAGTTGTTTGCTAAACTTTCTAAGTGTTCCTTTGCTGTTGTTGAGATTGAGTTTTTAGGATTTCTCATTTGTGATAGTCGTATTCGTTTGTACCCTCATAAGGTTCGGGCAATCGCTGATTGGCCTGTTCCCACACATGTCCACCATGTTCGTATGTTTCTTGGTCTCGCTACTCACCTTCGTCGTCCTGTTCCTCACTTTGCCACTGTGGCTGCCCCTCTTCATGCCCTTTTGAAGAAGTCTAGTGCTTTTGTTTGGACTTCTGATTGTCAGTTCGCCTTTGACACTCTTCTTGCCAAGAGAAAGAGCTTCTTGCCATTATCTATGCTCTTAAGAAGTGGCGCCATTACCTGTACCGTGTTCCTTTTGATATCGTTACTAATCATCAGTCCTTACGTTATCTCTTCTCCCAGCGTGATCTTAGTGATCATCGGTTTCGTTGGTTGCAGTTTTTACAATCTTTTGATTTTTCTATTTTGTATTGTCCTGGTCGTGCTAACACTGCCGCTGACGTATTGTCTAGACTTCCTGCTTTATTGAATACCCTTGTTGCCACGATCCCTTCCTGGTTTGATGATCTTCCATCTGCTTATCTTACATGTTCTGATTTTCGTGATGTTTATAGTTCTGCTCCACCTATGTCGTCTTCACCTCATCAAGCTTATTCCATTGTTGACCACCGTCTTTATCATTATGGTTCTCTTTGTATTCCTAGTTCTTTGGGTATCCGTTCTCAGTTGTTGTCGGATGCTCATTCGTCCCCAGTTGGGGGTCATTTTGGTTTTCAGAAGTCTTATGCTCGTCTTAAGGATCATTTCTATTGGCCATCCCTTAGGAAAGAGCTTGTTGTACTTATTCGTACCTGTCCTTTCTGCTTACGTAATAAGTACTCCCGTGCTAAGTCCGCTGGTTTGCTTCAGAGTTGGCCTATTCCTCACCTCCAGTGGACTGATATTTCTATGGACTTCATCATTGGCCTTCCCCGCACCCGTCGTGGTCACGATTCATGTATGGTGGTAGTTGACAGGTTCTCGAAACAGGCACATTTCATACCCGTCCGCAGTACTATCACAGCAGAGCAGTGTGCACGCTTGTTCCTTTCAGAGATATTTCGCCTACATGGGTTTCCTCGTACTATCCTTTCTGATCGGGATAGTAAGTTTACATCATTGTTCTGGACAGAGCTTATGCGTATATTGGATGTACAGCTTTTTATGGGGTCTGCTTATCATTCTACTTCTGATGGGCAGTCTAGGTCCTTAACAAGATTCTTGAGGATTATTTGCGCCATTTTGTTACTCCTTCAGGGAAGGATTGGGATCAGCACTTATGTTTGGCAGAGTATAGCTATAACAGCTCTGTTAGTACCAGCACCGGCGTTGCACCATTTTTATTATCTCATGGTTATGCACCTCTTTTACCTGGTATTCCTCTTCCTCCCGAGGATACACCTGTGACACTATCTTTATTTCTATCAGGTGCTCGCGAGCTTATTCTCCAGACCAGTTCCCATTTGCAGCAGGTCCAGCAGCGTTATCAGGCTTCAGTCGATCGTCATCGACGTCATGTTGAGTTTCATGTTGGTGATATGGTATATCTACGCCTACGGTTTGCACGTCATCATTTTATTCAGGGCCATGCTTCTACTGAGAAGCTTGCACCACGTTATTATGGGCCTTATTGTATATTGGAGGTTCTTAGTCCAGTTACATATCGTCTTCAGCTTCCTGCTTCCACACGTGCCTGTGATATATTCCATGTCAGTTTATTACGTGCTGCTATTGAGGATGATGCTTCTCGTGATGCTGAGTTTCCTATTGCACCGGATCTCTTTCCTTTATTACCTGCTGCTTGAAGAATTACAAGACCTAGCTATGGAGTATCTTAACTCAGATGCTAGATCAACTATGAAAGCTTGAGAAAACTTGGCTATGGAAATATCACACACAAGGAGAATTGCATGAGCACCTCTCAAAAGTCTCAAGAAGAAATGAATTGCTAGTAAGAGAGAGGAGGGCGTGGGTCCTCCAAATCCCTTGTGAGGCAAGCACCTCCTTTACATGCATGGAAAGTCTAGGTGTCAACCATGGGAGTGAGCTACTTGGCCAAGTGGGCCACTTGCACTAATTTACATAACTTAACAAAAAGGGGGGGTCATGCATTTAATTAAAAACATGCCCCATGAGTTATGTACAACTTAACTAATGCTTAGCCAAAAGGGGTAAAATAGGCATTACTCTTCAACACCCCCCCTTAATGGCAATTTTATTCAAACTGACACCCAACAAAGTTCTGAACTTTTCAAACTTATCTTTACTAAGTGGTTTAGGAAAAATATCAGCTGTCTGGTCGTTGGTGTCGCAATAAACTAGCTCGATCTCCCCACTGTGCACTTTCTCTCGTATAAAATGCTGGTCCACCTCTATATGTTTTGTCCGTGCATGATAGACTGGATTCCTTGCAAGCTGAATGCAGCTTTGGTTATCACAATGTAACAATGTAGGTCTTACTTGAGCAATCTGCATGTCCTCAAGTAGACGGCGTAACCAAATGGCTTCACAGGCGGACCTCGTAGTCGCCCTGTACTCAGCTTCGGTAGACGATAGAGCAATTGTAGGCTGCTTCTTACTGCACCACGATATAGCCCCTGAACCTAGGCTGAAGCAATAGCCTGTCGTCGATCTCCGATCGTCTCTATCACCTGCCCAATCAGAATCTGAATAGCCTTCCAGCTGAAGGTTCCCGTCATCCGTGTATCCAATCCCATAAGTCACTGTCCCTCTCACATATCGTAGGATCCGCTTGGCTGCCTTCCAATGTGCTTCGGTAGGCTTACACATGTATTGACTTGCGATTCCAACCGCATAAGCAATATCTGGCCTGGTGGTAGTAAGGTAAATCAGGCTGCCCACTAACTGACGATAGAGCGTCTCATCTGCAAATGCTGGACCATCATCTTTTGATGGCTTGTTGCTTGCATCCATGGGTGTGCTGATTGGTTTGCTTTCTTGCATGTTAAACTTCTTCAATAATTTCTGTGCATACTTTGCCTGTGAGATAAAAAGACAACGCTTTCCTTTCCAAACTTCAACTCCTAGGCAATAGTGTAGCAAACCCAAATCTTTCATTTCAAACTCATTAGAAAGATTCTTCTTAACACAGGCAATAAGCTTCTTATTGCTTCCCGTGATGAGTAGATCATCCACATAGAGCACAACAACCACAAAGTCTTCTCCTTCCCTGAAGACATAAAGATTGCAATCAGACTTACTCTTCTCAAACCCTTGCCTTGCAAAGTACTCATCAATTCGGCTATACCAAGCCCTTGGCGCCTGTTTGAGCCCATACAAGGCTTTCCTAAGCCTGCAAACCAGATTCTCCTTGCCTGTTATTTCAAATCCCTGCGGTTGTTCCATGTAAACCTCCTCCTGTAGGTGCCCATTAAGAAAGGCACTCTTGACATCCATTTGATGGACATCCCAATCAAAATATGAGGCTATAGCCAAAACGGTCCTGATAGATGTCATTTTAGCAACAGGTGCGAATGTCTCATCATAGTCTAGCCCCTCTTGCTGAGCATAGCCTTTCGCCACCAACCTTGCCTTGTACTTGTCCACTGTTCCATTGGCATGAAACTTGGTCTTATAGACCCACTTGCAACCTATTGGTTGCTTCCCTTCTGGCAATGTAGTGAGCTCCCATGTGTCATTCTTGACAATGGAGTCGTACTCCTCCTGCATGGCATGTTGCCATACCTTTTCTCTCACGGCTTCGTGAAAGAATTGTGGCTCATCTGCATTCAGAATAGTGGACATAAGAGCAAAGTTAGTCTCTTGTCTCTCATGAGACCTAAGAGATCTTCTGACACCCTGTTCACTGCTGTCTCCTTCTTCAATCATTTGACCTTCTTTGATTGTTTCCCAATACCACCTAGGTAGCTTCTTCCTAGCAGTAGGTGATGTGGATGGTGACCAAGTATCCCATGGTACTGTTTTAGTCTTCCGTTTGTCCCCAACTTCTGCTTCTGGTACTTGGCCAAAAAGAGGTCTCGAACTAGTAGGTTCGATTTCCTGTTGTTGCTCCTGCACTTGAGGCTTACAGGACTCTTGACTAGGATCCTCATCCGTGGAATCAATCAAGGGTATGAACTCAGTAATTCCTTCCTTCTCCTGCTCCTGTATCTTGGGTGCATGCTCTTCATCAAAGATGACATCTCGACTTAGGATCTTCCTCCTGTTTTCGAGATCATATAGCACATAAGCTTTCTCACCTTCACTATACCCAAGAAAGACACACTTTACGGATTTTGCATCAAGTTTCTTCCGCAAGTCCTTTGGTATATGTGCATATGCTGTACACCCAAATACTCGAAGGCTGCCCACTTTGGGCTTCTTGCCACTATATGCTTCTTCTGGCGTGATTCCTTCAACTGCTTTGGTTGGACTTCTATTCAATAGAAAAACAGCAGTTGCTACCGCTTCTGCCCAAAAAGAATTTGGCAACCCCTTTGCCTTGAGCATGCTCCTCGCACACTCAACTATAGACCTGTTTTTCCGCTCAGCCACGCCGTTTTGCTGCGGTGTATGTGGAGCAGTAAACTGTCTCTTTATCCCACATGCTTTGCAAAGATCTTTGAACTCATCAGAAATATACTCACCACCCTTATCTGACCTGAGAGTCTTTAACCTCTTTCCTGTGTGGTTTTCCACCATAGCTTTCCACTGTTTGAAGTATTTGAACGCTTCAGATTTCAGTTTCAGAAAATAGACCCATACCTTCCGAGAGAAATCATCTACGAAGGTCATGAGATAGTATGCCCCCCCTGCTGATTTGACCTGCATGGGACCACATAAATCTGAATGCACAAGTTCAAGAATGCCCTTGGCCCTGGTAGCTTTCTCCTTTGGAAACTTTTTCCTTTGTTGCTTCCCTAATGCACAAGCCTCACATGTATCTGAAGAAGACTTAATGCTAGGAAGATCTACTACCATTTTGTGCCTGTTCAAAACTTGCAAACTTTTGTAACTCAAATGACCATATCTCTCATGCCAAAGCTTGTCCCGATTAGTATCTCTTGCAGACAAGGCCTCTTGGCTAGGAATGGTTGTGAAAAGCTTGTAAAGACCTCCTTCTTGCATTCCCTTGGCTACCACTTTGAAGTTCTTCTCTTTGTCTTTTACCAAACATTTAGAATCATTAAACTTTACCACCATGTTCTGTTTGGTAATGGCACCAACAGATAACAAGTTCTTAGCCAACCCTGGTACATGCAACACACTTTTAATTTCCTTCACCTCACTTGATGATAGCTGTATTGCAACTGTACCTTTGCCCCTCACCATACGTGTAGAATTATCTCCAAGGCAAACATGCTGGCTATCTTCTGTCTCCTCATAGGTGATGAACCAATCTCTATGAGGTGTCATGTGCTTTGAGGCTCCAGAATCAATGTACCATCCACCAAATGTGGATTCAGATGATAGGGCTGCGGTGAATAGCTCAAGCACACCAGATTGCTCCTCCTCTGCAACTTTGTCAACAAAGTGACTCTGCTGGTTCTTTCCCTTCTTCTGATCACTTTGCTTCTTCCTGCATTCAAAAGCAAAATGCCCATACTTACCACAATAGTTGCAGTTGCCCTTCCTCTTGGGTGTAGATGAGGAATTGGTGCTTGACTCCTCTCCAACCTGTAACTTGGACACCTGCTGCTCCAAGCTTTGCTTTGAGTTCTTCTTTTTGCCTTTGCCTTTCTTCTGAAAGTTTTGCTTCTTCTTAGAAGCAAATGCAAGCTCTGGATTATCTTCCCTTTCAGAAAGATTCTTCCTTCTCATCTCCTCCTGTAAAAGAAGACCACATAACTCCCCAAAGGTTGGGAGTTTCTCCCTAGCAGAAAGGGACATCACATAGTCTTGATAGTTGAATGACAAGCTGTTCAAGACTATGGGAACAATACTCCTGTCACTTACTTTCTCTCCAACTGAAGCAAGCTGATCCAATAGGTCCTTGACCTTTGTAATATGATCACCAATTGTTGCACCTGCTTCCATCTTGAGAGTATGTAACCTGTTTTGCAAATACACCAGCTTGGCTGAATCCACTGTTTCAAACATAGACTTTAGAATTGTCCAAGCATCAGCTGCATCCCTTGCATTGCAAATGTGAGGAATAATATTGTCCTTGACAGAAAGATTGATTATCCTATGAGCTTTATGTCTCCTGTTCATGTAGTCCTTCAATTCAGGATCAGATGTTGGTACAGGTTCTGTACCTGTCATGACCTCCCAGCAATTCTTATCCATCAAGATATTAGCTATCTTGAACTTCCACACTCTATAGTTTGTGCCATCTAGTTTGCTAGATTCACCCAACAAACTCTCCCCAAGACTTGCCATGCTAAAATCTGTGCTTAAAAACAGAAGCTCAACTTGAAAGAGATCAAAAAAGAACAGCTTCCAGCAACAAGGGTTTAACCCCAAACTAGGGTATGTAGCCACTTCAAGGCAACCCTTCAGCTCCTGCTTTTGTCTTTGCCACTTGGTGTGGCCTCACTAGCACAAGCACTAGGCTCCACTGGAACAGAAACCAGAAGCCCCTACAGAAAGTGCGCCCTACTTTTGTGTAAGCTCCTCCAGAAAAACTCTCCAAAACTTAGCCAGATTTAGAAAGTTTTTGGATCATCCCACTCCCCTTGCCAATAGCTCACCAACAGTGCAAGACTCCACCTGATCTGACACCTGTAGATCAAATGCTCCCTCTTTCAAGATTGAGGTGCTTGTAGAAGATAAGAATCTTCTCAAGAATCTAAGCACTGAAGTTTCTCTCACTCTCAGACTCACAGGCTAGACAACCTGCTCTGATACCATGAAGAATTACAAGACCTAGCTATGGAGTATCTTAACTCAGATGCTAGATCAACTATGAAAGCTTGAGAAAACTTGGCTATGGAAATATCACACACAAGGAGAATTGCATGAGCATCTCACAAACTCAAAAGTCTCAAGAAGAAATGAATTGCTAGTAAGAGAGAGGAGGGCGTGGGTCCTCCAAATCCCTTGTGAGGCAAGCACCTCCTTTACATGCATGGAAAGTCTAGGTGTCAACCATGGGAGTGAGCTACTTGGCCAAGTGGGCCACTTGCACTAATTTACATAACTTAACAAAAAGGGGGGGTCATGCATTTAATTAAAAACATGCCCCATGAGTTATGTACAACTTAACTAATGCTTAGCCAAAAGGGGTAAAATAGGCATTACTCTTCAACACTGCTATCCTTCAGGTGCGTTTGCATCATAGTCGACGCCGCCGGCAGATTCAGTTCCTAAGAGTGAGGGCCTTCTTGGAGAGTGCACTATTATCCCTCCCAGTTGGGCCCTTGCCATTAGAAGCTTCTTTTAGGCTATAAGTAGGAAACCTGTGTCATTTGTTATTCAGCTGATGATATTGATCTCTCTCTTTAGTCTCCTTAATCTCTCTCTTTCTTGCTTTCTTGGGTTAAGTCTTGCTTATGTGATGCTTTCATAGCTTAGCTAGGGTTAAGTCTTGGCTATGTGATGCTTTCATAGCTTAGCTCTAGATCAATTGTGGCTTCATTCGTAACTTAGGAGTACATAAACTCATAGATGACATACTCGTGTACAACCAGGCAATTTGGGAGCATGGAGAAAATCTTCGAACTATATTTAATATATTGAAAAACAATGTACTGAGTGCCTCGATCACATTTAGGCAGTAGAGGACATTCTAGATCCAAGCAAGGTGGAACTGTTCTGAAACTAGCTGAGGCCTACTAAGTAACGTTAGTTATAGTTATTTCTAGATTATTACAAATTTTTATGCAAAATCATGAAGAATTACTTAAAAGGGTTGCTCCCTCGAAGTACCAGTTACGAAATGATAACAATGGTGGGGTCCTAAAGTGTAGTCATCAATATCGTAGATTCCCCGAGAGCATTAATACTAGAAACAAATGCAAGTGGCCTTGTTGTAGGGGAGGTGTTAAGTCATTAAGTTCAAGAAGGTAAACATGCTTTGATAAGAAGTACCCAATGGGCGAGCATGAGTTGACCAATATAGTACATGTGCTGAAGGTGTGGTAACACAAGTTTTATACCCTAAACTTTATATTTACACATTATAATAAATTGTAGTATTTTTGCACTCAGCCTGAGTTAAAAGATTGCCAAGCTAGTTGTGTTGGGCTCTTGGTCTATGCCTAGAGGAAGGTATGGTGATGAACGGTCTTCAGCGTAAGATTCTCCACAAGTATCACTCTGTTGCAAAAACGATCCAGATAGTGCGATCCAGGTTGCCAACGATCCGGGACCAGAAATTGTGTCTCGGATCACAAAAAAATTTGCAAATTTTTTTTCAGATTGAGCAAGGATCCACCGCTGGTTGCAATCCAAATGAATAGCAAAAATATTGAATCAAATAGAATTGAGATGAATAGTCAATGAATATATCTGCAAAATCGATTTGCTTCAGTATTTGATTGAAGCGAATAGTAGATACTGGGGGTTAACCATCTGGAACCAAGCAACATAACTGTTCTTTTGAAATCCTTTCACATGATACCCATATTGGCAGCTTTTGAAAAAAAAACCAAAAAAAATTTGCTTTTCGAGAAATCCTAATGGGAAATCCTGGATTGCGTTCTGGAACATGGCCTGCATCTTTGGTCCCAACACAAGGCACTCAAGAATTCATATAATTTGCAAATCAGTTAAGAGGCACCATTTTTTTGCCATAACTACAACAAGATTGTAGAGAGAACATCCAGTGTTGTATTCTTTGTCGAATGAATAAAAAGTAAAAGAATAAGCATGGGGGTTTACTCCTTCCATAGAGAATAGCAGAGCAGATCAAAGAACTTGATTCTCCTTGAATCAAGTAATGTAGACATGATTAACCTTTGCCATAACTTTGAGAACTTTGCTTGAAGATTAACTCTCTTGTTCTTTTTTAAACATCTTCCAAGTTACCACAAATATGTAAGGATCTCACCAACATCGACCATCATGACAATCATAAGTAGGAAACAGATCTACAAATGTCAACATCAAATCTCATGCATCAACACCAAAAGAGTCCTCTTTGAAACCACTTAGTATGCCAATCTTGCAAGTAATGGCTTTTATCTTCAAGCATGACTAAAACTAGATGCACTCTCGAATCGGTTAGTACACTTTCAGGCTTTTATCTTCATGCATAACTTAAGAAATGCCTTGCAAGTTTACAGCCAAGGCTAAAAAACGTTAAAATTTTGTGACATATTCTTCAACATTAATTTTTTTAAACTCCGCTGACCAATTTGAACACATCGTTATTGAATGAAGTCCATTTTCTAGTGGGAACATATAACGCTTGTTCTCTTTCAACTATGAGTGTAATAAAATATCATCAAGATTTTCGTCATTGTAATCTTAATTGTTATTTAAATCTTCCATTTTTGTGTGCTATATCATGGAAGTTGGCAACCAAAGTTTCTTTGGCCCCAACTTCCAAGGCTCAAGCCCCCCCGGAAACCAAGATGCATTTTTGTGTGCTACATGGAAATTTCATAAAATTCCTAAAAGGCCTAGGTTTATTGCAGTAGCCTATAAGACTATGTTGAATGACCTTTCTAAATGGCTAAGTAACTGTTTTAAAGCGTTGCTTCCTTCTATTAATGAGCTTTGGATAAACTTAAGGATGCACATGTTCCTGTAGATTGTAGTTGGATTCTAAATGATTCTATTGGTATTATAGAGGTAAAAAATTTCTTCAACTTCTCTCCTACTTCAGAAGAAAAAACCCAACCTATACTTCTTCAAACCGATGACTTCACAACACTCTACACTAAAATTAATTTGGAAGATTTGAAAATTTGTGTTAATAAGCTAATTCAAGATTTTTTAAGGAATAAACTAAAGGCCACTCGACGCAAAGCTTTAAAAGTTGAAAAGAGTGCTTTGCATTTTGAGTTTTGTTGGCTTAAGACAAAAATCAAGATTTCGATTCAAAGAAGAAAAGATTCACTAAAATACTTGGTGTTGAAGATGTTTGTTCACGACTGCACTTTCTCTTGTATAACTTGCATATTTCTCTAGGTGATTCATTTTTTCAACAAGTATTCCCAGGGGTACTAATTGTGCTATTCATCTAGCTAACTTTTATCTTTTCCTTACGAATTTGAATTTATACAAAGATTAGTTTCTTGTGGTACTTGTCCCATCTTATTGCATAAATTAATTCATGTTAGAAGGTGTATTGATGACTTATTTCTTCCTGATCTTCCTAATTTTGGTAGTTTTCTATATAAAGACCCTGATGTTTATGGTGGAGGAATCTACCCTGAAGACACGTGTGAACTTAATTATACAACTAGTGATGATAAGTGCAGCTTTTTAGACCTTTCTATAAGCCAGTCTAGGTCAGGTTTATTGGTTGATATTTTTGATAAAAGGCTGCAGCCAAAAATAGTAACTTGAAATTCGCATGCCTCATATTTCTTCAAATATTTAAAATTCTGTTAAATATGGAGTGATCACTTCTCAACTCTACAGGTTTTCTCGTCTTTGTACTAGTAGAGATGCTTTTGTAGACCAGTGAAGCAATCTAATCATTTTGTTACTCCATAAGGGTTATTCAAAGTAACTCGTATATATATTATGATCCTTGTCCTTATTTTATTTTATATTTTTATTTTATTTTTAATTAGATTTATAAATCTATAAATTCTAGATTTTGAATTTTACTTTATTTGAGTTATTTTGGTTATTACTATTTTTTTTTCTTCTTACTAATTGTCTTTTGCTTCTTAGTCAACACTGGGTCTACCCAAGAGAATCCGGATTCTTTTGAAACCCAGTTAGCAACTTATGCTTGGGTACTGATGGGACATAAGCAATGCTGTTGGCTAATATATTTTGTTTATTGAATGCTATATTATTGTTTTGAATTAGATCCTTTGACTTTTTGAGTTGCTCCTATATTGTTTTTAAGCTTTACCTTATGACATCACGGACTTCTCTATATAAATTCGTGAAAGTCGATATATTCTAATTTCACAAATAGATATTATTCAAGAAAATCGTCAGAAAAGTTTGAAATATTTTAGACTCTTTTGGTTTTATCTTTGGTATTTTAGCTTTTGGCATGTTTAAGATGATTAGTAATAAAGGGTATTGATGAGACATAAGCAATGCTGTTTGGCTAATATTTTTGTTTATTGAATTCTTTATTATTGTTTGAGTTAGATCCTTAAACTTTTTGGGTTGTTCATGTATTGTTTCTAGGCTCTACCTTATGACATCACTAACTTCTCTATCTAAATTTGTGAAATTGGATATATTTTAATCTCACAAATAGGTATATATGTAGTATTGCAAAGGTGTTGCCTTTGCAAGGCAAGGCCAAAAAGTAGGTATTTCACATTGAAGTTGAGTTGTTAGCATGTGGCAGATGAGGCGACAAAACTCATTTTTAGGTAGGAGTAACTCAACCATGGTAAGACTGTGGGGCGCCATTTGTTGGCAAGTTGAGTTGCGACCACACTGGGGATTTCACATTGAAGTGAACTTGCCCCCACGTGGACATGAGGTGGCAAAACTCATCACCACGGAGGGGTAACTCAACCATTTTCAAAGTGCTTGACATTATTCATTGGCAAGTTGCGTTGCTGCCAGCAAACTCAAATTCAGCAAACCAGTGAAAACTTGAGATTCAAATCCAACCAACCAATCCTGCCAAGACAAGATGTAACATTTAGAATGTTGCCTTTCAAAGTGAGGTGGAAGCAGATGGCTACCAAGTCTATTATGGGGACGAACACTTTGCATGGCAAGGTGAGTGTGAAAACCACCCTGAAGTAGGGTCGATTCAAAGGACAGGACCACTTGTTTGCGTAACACGTGTTGCTGATCATCATCACCCTTTATTTTTTTTCCTCTCGACATTAACCACTTATTCAGCACTCTAAAATGCAAAACCCTCTACCAGTTTTCCCCGCGTGGGGAGTCACTTGTCCTATACTTGTTTTTACCAGAATTAGGCTATCCGCTCTCTTCACTCTCACATTCATCCTCCATAACAAATGGCACGATATGATCTAAAGCCTGCAACCATTGGCTTTTCTCAAGAATGTCCAAATTCTGCCACAGTTGTGTGTTAAAAATAGTCCAAGTGGCAAATATGCCACATGGCAAATATCCAACTGGTGGGGCATACATTATATTGTGCCATGAAGGCCCCTCGACTAGACCAGCTATACTCACTATTTCCTAGACATTTAATCTTATATGTCTTTTGGAGTATTGGAGCTTTATGAGTTTTGGCTTTAGTTAGATCAAGCCCCGGCAGTAATAAGGTAAGGATGTATGTTATGGTGTTTCTATATCATTTACTTATAACCTGTTTACAGATGGGAAATCATTTTTTAGGTTTGGTGATTTGAGTATTGTAGCTTGAATCTAGATCCTTGTATCAATAGTCTGTGCTTTATTCAGAACTTGCTTGCTGCACATTTCAAAAAAGGGTCTGACAGTATTCGTTGGCCTCTGTTGATCCTTTGTAGATCAATAATATAGTAATATAAGGTCAATACTGGCACCCTTTGAAAAGCTGTTCCATACCCGAGCTTTGTTGGCTTGCCTGTGACTCACAGTCATAAGGAAGTCATAAGGGTTATTGGACCGTAAATACCTGCACCTTGCTCACCCAGTGATTCCCATTTAGTCTGATATATGATCTGTTGTTCTGAGGTACCTTGATTTGAGTGTACCTTTATATTGGAGGTAAGGCTTCACTATGTTGTCCAGGCTCTCAATCTGGAGTATCCAAGCAGCTCAAGTGTTCACTCTGTTTTCACCTATGTACTCAAAAGAATGAGGGAATTGTCCACTTAACTGATATTTTATATCTTTCTTGACCAAAGAGTTTGGCTTTCAGCTTACTTATTCAGGAAAAAACTTTGAAAATCCCTTTCATTTTTTTGCAATAGTAGGTAGCAAGGAATTGAGTACTTCTATTGCTCCAATGGAGTGCAGGCCTAGCAGTACAATCATGATGGAGCTTTGTCGGATCTTGGTTTTGTACGCATCACAAACTGGGAATGCACATGATGTGGCAGAACGGATTGGCCGTGAAGCATTGCGGCGGCATTATCATCCAGTTGTCCTGAGCATGAATTGTTATCACCCAGTAATAAACTGTCTTACATTTTTGACCGTATGGTGTGCAATCACTTTCTTCTTTATTCTCAATGAACTAATGAGAACTTTAGGATAGTAGCAGTTGCATATGTCTCTTACAGATTTTTCTTGTTTACGTCTAAAATAAAATTGGCCATTGATAATTTATCATGTCATTGTACAGAGGGTTTTAAAGTATATGAAAACAACTCCATCACCACTATCTGACATCTGAAACAACAAGAAGGTTGGTTGGTAGCACATTCAACTTCCAACAATCAGTCCACTCCCAATGCTACCTCCTAGCTCAAGACCTCAGCCACTTTTGAGCCAGTGACTCCAAAACCCTGCGTTCCTCGTTCTTGAGGATGAAATTACATAGTATATCAACTTCTAGTCTGCTATGCAGTCAATAAACCTTTTAGAAGTATGTGTTTAAGAATAATATCCTGCTCAAGGCTTACCATTGCTTGTATGGTCTTGAAGGCTACCAAACTTGAAAAGTATGTGAACAAAGGCCCAACCCTTGCTAGCATGGACACTGAACCAAAAGGGGAGTCTACTAGTTGTAAATTGTAATAACTCTCTAGAATACACCTATAGGATATCCATTATAGTAACTATGTGAACTACTATTCTTGTCACCCTTAAAACATAAGGAAAAGTCTCATGTGCAGAGATTACTTAGTAAACTCATCAAATTGTGGAAATACACATTGCATGAATCATAGGACACGCATCTCATCAATCATCCACACATGCAAAGCATTGAGGGGTCAAGATGGAAACCTTTCCCCCTTTTGGGGTTATTCTTATATTATGCAAGTGTCCACCAACAAATGTTGGTCATATAATCACAAATGAATATCTTCCTAGATATGATGTCTTTTTTTTCTATAAAGAAAAACCTACTTATATCTTTGCTAAAAATAGGCACAGCAAATCATCAACAAACTAGTTCTTCACTAGTTTCCTTCAACATGCAATTTTTTGAATTTCTTTAGTGAGAGGAATGAGAGGAAGTGAAATGTTCTGGAGAGAGAAATTACATTTAGGTAGAGAGAAAGTCAATGTTGGAGAGAGACAAGAGTAGATTATGAGATTAGATGATGTGATAGAGATAGGAAGGTAAGAGATAGCGTGAGGAAGGTGATAGGGAAGAGAATAGCAGGATGGGGTCCGAGTAGAAAGAGAAGGTAAAGAGATAAATTAAGTAGCAATGGGCAATTAGAGAGAGAAGAACACTATGAGAGTCTGGAGAGAGATCACAAACTATGGGAAGCATAGTACATAGAAAGTCAAAGATAGTAGTTTCATTGTCAAGGAGGACTCCCGAGGCATATAAGCGTGTCTTTAAGTGATGATGGAAGTAGTTTCATTGTCAAGGAGGGCTCCCAAGGCATGTCAGCGTGTCTTTAAGTGATGATGGAAGCTTCCCAACTCCAAGCCACTTCTCCAACTCCATGACACCTAGAATGAGAAAGGAGGAGGGCGCCCCACCCCTATATATACTTGAGGAGGAAGGGATTGAGTGTATGCATGGGATGAGTGCAACTCAAGTGGAACTAACTCAAGTGGAAGTTTCTAAACTAGAGTTTGCATGAGTCATATATTCAAAGGAGGGTATTTTAATCACTCAAAAACTATTCTTGGCATGCAAGGAGGGCATCCTAGTTAATGGTCAAAAGACTCTTGTCACGAATAGAGAATGGTGTTGATCAAATGGGATATGCATGGGTGTCATTTTTGAATAAGGATAAGGTATATGGTTAAGAGCTGTTTGTAAGTTGTATCGGCAAAATGCCTTAAGAATAAAGGCGATCCTATTGTCCATTCATTTTTTATTTGCATACAAATTTCTTTTATGATTGAAATTGATATGATCTTATATTCGAATATTCGATTAATGTGTTGCTATGATGCATTGAGTACATGTGCAAGTATTAGTATTTGAAGACATGAAATTTATTATAGACACTATGATTCTTACTAGTAGTTTCATGAAGATGTGCAGGTTCTACAAGTAAAACTCGAGGATCTAAGAACCTAGCAAGCATTATGATGAACCATTATGATGATTTGACATCTAACTTTGATAAATCTATAGTGAAGGCTTAGAAGAGTGCATAAGAAATGAGGACAGGCACGAGATTGATCACTCCTTGGATCCTCTTTCCTATGATTAGGGATGGGCAGCCCCTAGAAATGAAAGAGCCTAGGATTTATCACTATTAGGCAAGATAAGACGAACATATACCAAATCCCTTCCTTAAAAAGTTTACACTTGGGGTGAATTCTCAAGTTGTGACATAGGAAATTAAACTTGAATATGGCTAACATTATATGTTGAGCCAACTAACGTTTATGCATGTCACAGATCACTTGCCTACCTTGCCACATGGCTTGAGGGCTTATGTACATGTAGATAAGGGCGCCCTACTCCTCTCTCACTTTACTCATTCCAACTCCCACACAACTCTCCCTCGCCTCTACGCCTCACCCCTACTTCACTTTGAGTCTTTTTGACACCTCACACGCTTGAACTTGACACATCACCACTCTCCATCATTGTCATCATCGCCTCATGTTTTTCCTAAAGTCCACTTCTTCTTCTAAATTAAGGAGGAAAATAAGCTTTTTAAGTTTTGGAAGTTTGATGGAGATATTAGTATCGTAGAAAGTCTACTTGCATGGCTTGAGAATCTCGATACTTTTAAAAAAAAAGTAGATATCCTTGTCATTCTAAGATTCACTTTGCAACCTTGCATTTAGATAAGTATGCATTGCTTTGGTGGGCAACAATGACATCTAATCATGAAGCTGCATCCACTCGGGCATAATTCTAAGAAGCAAATCAAAGCTCATTGTCTACCCAAGGAGTATAAGAAGGATACTCTTGCTACATGGGATGTTTTTAGACAAAAACAAAACAAAGAGGGTATTTGAGTATGCTAAAAGATTTTGAGAGTTGCTTCTGAAAGTTCAAACTTAAGAAAGGACAAAAGTGTTTTATTCTAGTTTGCATAGGAATATAGAGTATGGCTTACATCTAGTTCATGCTAACACACTAGAACAAGTCATTTATTATGCTACTAGGATAGGACTACAAGACAACCATCCAAATGGAGGCGGGAACGAGAGGAAGGATTCATCGACAACTTCAAATCCAAAGAGAAGACTTAATGCCTTTTGAAGGAACAAGTGCAAACTTACCGCAAGGAAGGTAAGTGTTTCAAATATGAGAAAAAGGGACACGGAAAACAAGTGGTGGTTCAATCCATTGAAGACACAGAAGCTCATGACCTCCTCAAGACATGTTGACAAGTTCACAATAAGCTTTCCCTAATCCTTTTTAATATAGGATTTTCACATAACTTCATTTCTTTCTTGTTAGCACAAGGAATAGGAGTTGCAATGCATCTACAAAGATGAGTCCTTTCGACCTAAATTATGGTTTTAGACCAGCCAGTCCAGTTACTATAGGTATGCCTCATAAGACAGCTAGTGCTATGGAATTTCTAACTCACATGCAGCAAATGTTGGAGTTAGCAAAGGAAAATGTAAAAGCGGCGATGGATCGGGCAAAGACATATGCTGATCTGGATCCAAGAGAGTTCGAGGAAGGAGATATGGTATTTCTTAGGATTCCAAAGGACTCAAAAACCCTAAAGATAGGGAAGTGTTATAAGTTGTCACCTAGATATTGTGGACCTTGGAAAATTGTTAAAAAGATTAATAGCGTTGCTTATGAATTGGATTTGCCTGTTGGTTGTAAGGTTCATCCTGTTTTTCATGTTTCACGCTTAAAGAAGGTTTTACATGACGGTGATAACTTGTTGGCTGATGGCCTTTTATTGTTTCAGGAGCATGGGGAGGTGATGCATGGACCAGCGAGAGTATTGGACCGGAGGCATAGACGGTTGCAGAATCGTTTGCTCCGTGAGTACTTGGTTGCATGGCATGGACGACCTCTTAGTGATGCTACCTGGGAGACCGTGCATGGGTTGCATGCACAGTATCCAGACCTTGCCATCGAGGACGATGTCATCAGAGGAGGGAAGGGATGTCACATGTACTTAGAATCCCTTGCCCAATGTAAATGGTAAATTGTAATTATTAAATTGTAAATGGCTAAGTCACCAGCCTGTGGAGACAATTGTAAATTGCAATGTAAATATCTGTTATAGTGACTAAATCCGAGATGGCCAAAGGGGTACTAGGTCTCATGAGAGTCTACTGACCTCCTAAAAAGTAGGAAGGGTTGACCGGTCAACGTGACACATGTCATATGCTCACTGGACACTTGGTCCAGTGCATGAGTGTTAGGAGCTCGTAACCAGTGCCGAACCCTAGAGAACACAGATAGGTCAGATACCACAGTCAGGGTCGTGTCCAGCGTACATGACCAACAGGGCAAGACAGTGTGAGTAGTGTGCCCCAGCACGGTCCATAGCCATGGCGGGCCTAACACAGCCTAGGGACCCTGTCAGCAGGATAGGGCCCCCAGTTGGGTCCCGACGTGCAGTCGGCCACGTCAGTGCCACGTGGCCGACACTTGGCAGTAGCATGCTACCAGTCCTCACACTGGGCTAGGAGGGGCTTACTCTATATCAGGGAGTAGGCAAGGTTGGGTGGATCAATTAGTGTTTGCCCTACTGTGGTGTTAGGATCTATTACACTGGTATCAGAGCCATCTCCATCCTAGGGAGTTCAGGAGCAACAGTAGAGAAAGCTATCAGAAGATAGGAAAGATCTGGGAGATTCTCAGAAAAGAATAGAGGAGGAAAATCGCTGTAGGATCAGCTTTCTAATCCTCCAATTTGCTGGATTTCTCAGTAGTTTGGAAGCATATCTTTTACAATAGCTTCAGCGCTGAAAAATCAGTTTCCCTCTCTGATTTTCGAGTGTAGATCACTATGATCTGAGCGGAAATTCAAGAGGAAGGGAAGAGCAGGTCCATCGCTGTATAGTCAGCCCTCAAATCTGAGTTTCGTATGAAGTTCTGAGTAGATTAGAAGGAGTTCTGATCTGAAATATTGTAGCAGGGCCAGCGCTGGACAGTAGGGTAGAAATCTCAGAATTTAACCCTGTTTTTCAGGAGTCTGAGTTTCAGACTTGCTTGCTACAGACCAGCGACCTACAGGCTGAGAGTAAATCAGAGAATCAAGGTGATTTCAGAGCTGTAAATTGGACAAATCGGGCCAGACAGGTTGCTGACCAACCAGCGAGGGCAGGGACTTCAAAAATTCCGGATTTCTTTTTGTAAACTTCCGGTTTTTACTCGGTTTGTTGGAGCCCCACACCTCAAATCAGATCAGTCAGCTACTCAACTCAAGAACCGGGAAATTTGGCACCGTTTTGAAGCTTCAAACTGGCATTTTCCGGGACAGCAGGTTTGAAATCTTGGGGAAAAGAGCTGAAAGGGTTCCTCTTCATAATCTCTTTGGAAGTACAGTCCTCAGAAACAGCTAAGTCATCTTTCCTTTCCCTTGTACAGTTGTAAATTAGTCTTTTAGACTTTTTTCCTTCAGAAGTTAAGGTAGCTCTCTTTCAGTTTCGAAGATGACCACTCCTCAGGGACATGATCAACCCCAGGAGAGAGGCTTCGACGAACTTGAAACAGAAGCCTTGGCTTACAGAAAAGGGAAGGAACCCATGGAAGTAGAAGAACAGGAACAGTTCGCCGAAGAACTCGACGAACTGGTTACCAAGGAGCAGTTCCTCCAATTGGTAACAGAAGTGGATGAACTGAAGCTGGCATTAGCCAATTTCAAGTCCAGTGTGGACGACTCGTTCGCTGAACTCAAAAACTTGATTTTGAGCTCCGCGAAAGGAAGCCTTCCCTCCACTTCTCAATTATCCCCTTCTCCACTTCCATCAGTTTCGGGTGAGACTTTACGGTCTCACCCCAGTGTTTTTAAAGATTTAAAGCCTCCTACTTTTAATGGGGAAGAGAAGGATAGAAATGCAGATATTCTACAAACCTTCCTCAGCAAATGGAAGAACATTCATGCTCTTAAACAGACCCCTGACCATTTGCAAGCAATTGAGGCCAGTCTTTCTTTAGGGCCTATGGCCTATAAGTGGTGGTTAAATCTCCAGGAGACTGGGCAGACTCCCCGGTCATGGAAAGCTTTTGAAGAAGCTTTCCTAAGAGAATTTCTACCAGAGAATGAACTTGATAGAGCCTGGGAAGCCTGGGAAAGAACAGTAATGGACAAGTCCCTCATCCAATATATCTCGCAGTATCGAGAGGCAATTTTAAAGATTAAAAATATGGATGACTATCAAAAAATCAGGGGATTTGTCCGTGGCCTCAAAGATGAATATAAAGTAGAGGTCCAGAGAAACTCGCCTACTACCCTTGAGCAAGCTCTCAGATATGCCCAAATCTATGATGAGTCAGTGGGTAGGAAGAGAGCGAGACAGCAACCACTTTCTGAGCAGCTTCCTCAGAAAGACTTTCAATTTAAAAAGAAATTTTTAAAAAGAAAGAAAGAAGATAAATTTAAAGGTGAAGCTCCTCAGAAACGCCCTTCACTCATACAGCCCTTAAAACCAGATGATTTTGAGAAAGCCAAACAGGAACGTTTGTGCTTTGTGTGTTTGGGCAAGGGACACACAGTCAGACAGTGTCCCAAGGGGCCTTTCACTAAAAAAGATAAAAAACAAGTTCATCTTGTTCAGACTGTATGTTTCCCCAGTAACTCGGCAGCTTCCGAGATCAAAGTGTATCATGAAGATCATGAACACTGTTGCCAGCTGACCTCTGCAATGCTAGCGAGACCCTTCAGCTTTGGGCCGCATGACCTAGTACGTATGCATGGGAAAGTTGGTAACCAGTCAGTAAGAGTCATGGTTGATGATGGGGCAACCCATAATTTCATCAACCACACCCTAGTTAAAAAGCTTAAACTACCAGAAGTACCTAGTCAGCATAGGTACATAGTTTCATTAGCTAAGGGTGAAGATAAAAAAAATATGGGAAACTATGGTAAGTAAGTTAAATCTTGGTATTCAGGGGTACCAAGATCAAATAAACTTTCAGATAATGCACCTGGATCGAACAGACATTGTTCTCGGGAGAGATTGGCTCTACAGTTTAGGACCTTCCCTCCACAGAAACTATCAGGAGAACACCCTCAGCTTTCAGTATAAAGGCCGAGAGATCCAGTTGCATGGGGAGCATGATGTTCCCAACAGCGCTATGGTCTGCAGTTCAGAGCTCTGTCAGCTAATCGGAGACGAAGACCATCAGGTATTCTTATGTGACTTTCAGTTTATTCCTGAAGTTTCTATTTCCAGTTCTATTCAGCAGAAAATCAGTAAATTAGAAACTTTATTGTCTAAATTTAAAGATGTTTTTCCTGAAGATTTGCCACATGGTTTACCACCTAGCAGAGAGGTAGATCATGTAATAAACCTAGTACCAGGTACAGCACCTGTTTCTAAACCTCCGTATCGGGTTAGCCGAACAGAGGATGAAGAAATAACTAGGCAGTTAACAGACTATCTTGGGAAAGGCCAAATTCAGACCAGTAGTTCACCATGGGCCTCACCAGTCCTATTGGTGAAAAAGAAAGAGGGGTCTATGCGTCTTTGCGTAGATTACAGAGCCCTCAATAAAGTCACAATTAAGAATAAATACCCTATGCCTCGGGCAGACGAGTTGTTTGATCAACTCGACGGGGCTAAGTTTTTCAGTAAAATAGACCTTAGATCGGGATATCATCAAGTCCGTATAAAATCGGAAGATGTCTCGAAAACAGCTTTTAGGACTCGTCACGGTCATTATGAGTTTAAGGTGATGCCATTTGGGCTCACAAATGCTCCAGCTACCTTTATGACCTTGATGAACAGTGTCCTCAGACCATACTTGGGTAAGTTTGTGGTCGTATTTTTAGATGACATCCTCGTCTACAGCAAAACGAGGAAGGAGCATCTAAAACACCTCAGAAAGGTGTTTCGACTGCTCAGAAAGCATTAGCTTTATGCTAAACAATCCAAGTGTGAATTCTTCGTTGAAGAAGTAGCATATTTGGGTCACATTATCTCTTCAGATGGGATTAAAATGGACCCAAATAAGGTTAAAGCCATACTCAGTTGGCTGAGACCTCAGAATATTTTGGAACTTCAAATCTTTCTTGGTCTCGCGGGATATTACAGACGATTTGTCAAGGAATATGCTCAGATAGCAGTCCCTATGACAAATCTTCTTAAGGGGAAGGGAAAGGAGTTCATTTGGGAGTCTGCACAACAGGAGAGCTTTGATGCTCTCAAAACAGCCTTAGCTACAGCACCAGTCTTAAAAGTCGTCGACCCCAATCAGCCATTTGTGGTCGAAACAGATGCTAGCGACTTTGCAGTAGGCGCTGTGCTAACTCAGGGTGGACGACCAGTTGCGTTCGAGAGTAAAAAAACTCGAGCCAGCTCAGACTAGGTACAGTGCCTATGAAAAGGAACTCTTTTCTATAGTCCATGCCCTTAAGACTTGGAGGCATTATTTGTATGGTGCCAACTTTGAGGTCCTGACAGACCATGAGAGTCTCAGATACCTTTGCAATCAACCTGAGCTTAGAGGTCGGAAAGCTCGTTGGGCAGAGTTGATGCAAGAGTTTGACATGTCTATCAGATATAGGCGTGGAAAATTCAATACAGTAGCAGATGCCCTAAGCAGAATGCCTATGATAAACGAGCTGAGTTTTACTCAGATTCGTAATGAGTTACTCGAGTCCTTGAGAGGGAAATGCCAGCATGATGCATTCTTCTCTATTATCTGGAACTCAGTCCAGAACAGACAGTTACAGACTCCAGAACCAGTTCCCGGGGCTGGTGCCAGTTCATCCAAGAATACGGCAGCTTCCGTTGAGGATGATGATGAGTCCGAGTATACGTCGTCAGATGACGTTGAGGATTCTGAGCCTGTATTACCCAAGCAAACCCCAGTGGTTGAGGGTCAGTTGACTCAAGGATTCAAATGGAAACAGTATTCCATTCAGGATGAGTACTTGCTCTATAGAGATAGAGTATGTGTCCCCAATTCAGAGGATTATAGGCAGCAGGTCCTATATGAATGTCATGACAATCCTAGCGCGGGACACCCAGGCATACAGAAGACCTATGAGCTTCTTCGTAGGCAATTTTTCTGGCCCAGTATGAAAAAGGACGTCCACCAGTATGTAACCAGTTGCCAGAAATGTCAAGTAAATAAAGCAGAGCGTTTAAAGGCAGGAGGGTTGTTGCATCCCTTAGAAATACCAGCTGGTAAATGGGAGAGTATCTCCATGGATTTTATAGTAGGCCTGCCTAAAACCCAAAAGGGTAATGACGCTATATGGGTCACAGTTGACCGTCTACCAAAATGGCTCATTTTATTCCGACCAAAACAACCGTTAGAGCTCCAGAGTTAGCGAGGTTGTTTGTAGACGGGCTATTTAAATTGTACGGTCTACCTTCCGGCATAGTCAGCGACCGGGACAGTAAGTTTACTGGAAATTTTTGGAAGGCAGTATTCCATCATCTCCATACTAAACTTAATATGAGTACCACTGACCATCCACAGACGGACGGTCAAACAGAAAGGGTAAATCAAGTGCTGGAGGATATGCTTCGTGCATACGTCAGCAAGAGGCAGACTAATTGGGAGGAGTATCTCTCGATATTAGAGTTTGCTTACAACAGTACCAAACATTCAGCTACGGGATACAGCCCATTTATGTTGATGTACGGTTTTCAGCCACGCTCACCCACAGCTGTAGGGTTTAAACAAGAAAAAGTTGAAGCAGCCAGAAACTTTTTAGAAGACCTAAACCAGATGATAGAACATGCTAAGCGTAGCATTAGACAATCCCAGGATCGAGCCAGGCATTATGCAGATCCACACAGACGGGATGTGCAGTTCTCCACTGGTGAGAAAGTCTACTTGAGAGTCCCAGTTGACTCTAAAACCCTCAAATCAGGAGTGTGTGCTAAGTTGTCTCCAAGGTATTGTGGTCCCTTTACCATGAGTAGGAGACTAGGCGAGGTCACCTATGAACTAGAACTCCCACACAGCAGTAAGGTTTTTCCAGTTTTTCATGTAAGTCAGTTACGAAAAGCCTTAACCAGATCAGATAATCTGGTAGGGGACAGTGTTCTAGTTCTCCCATTGGATCCTCAACAACCTCCACATGAACCAGAGGAAATTCTTGATAGTAGAGAGACGCAGACTCGTCATACTCTATACCGAGAATATCTGGTTAAGTGGAATGATCAGCCTGTTGAGAATGCCACTTGGGAAAGAGGCAGCGTCCTTCGCAAGATTTTTCCAGACTTTGTCTTAGTGGACCAAGACGGTTCTTAAGGGGGAGGGAGTGTTACGAGCTCGTAACCAGTGCCGAACCCTAGAGAACACAGATAGGTCAGATACCACAGTCAGGGTCGTGTCCAGCGTACATGACCAACAGGGCAAGACAGTGTGAGTAGTGTGCCCCAGCACGGTCCATAGCCATGGCGGGCCTAACACAGCCCAGGGACCCTGTCAGCAGGATAGGGCCCCCAGTTGGGTCCCGACGTGCAGTCGGCCACGTCAGTGCCACGTGGCCGACACTTGGCAGTAGCATGCTACCAGTCCTCACACTGGGCTAGGAGGGGCTTACTCTATATCAGGGAGTAGGCAAGGTTGGGTGGATCAATTAGTGTTTGCCCTACTGTGGTGTTAGGATCTATTACAATGAGTGACGCTTGTCGGACGGTCAATGGACGGGTCTACAGGACATGTGTCATATGCTCATTGGGACACATGTCAGACTGTCCACCTAGTAGCTTGCCTGTGTCAGGGTACTGCCAAGTGGCAAGTGTCGGCTGTGCATGGAGTTTGCCATGTGTCGACGTTAGGATGTGTCAGGGTTAAGGAGTGCTTTTTTAAGAATAAGTCCTACGTGGACAATGCTCCTTTTTTGATGTACTTTCTACTTGTCTTATGTGCCCTCGGGCACTTGACAGAGACATTAATATAATTCTATTCTAATTCTAATTCTCTCTCTCTCTCTCTCTCTCTCTCTCTCTCTCTCTCTCTCTCTCTCTCTCTCTGGCGATGGCTCCCCTCTTGGCGATGGCTCTCCTGGCGCGATGGCTACCTTGCTGACGCGATGGCTGCCTTGCTGACGCGATGGCTTCCTGCCTCGCTGACCTGTACTGCTCCTGCCTCTGCTCCTACACGCTCCGCTCCTGCCTCGCTGACCTGGATCGCTCCCGCCTCTGCTCCTACACGCTCTGCTCTTGCTGACACTATCTTTCCTCGCTGACTTGTACCGCTCCTCTGATGCTGTACGGCCCCTGCTGGCGCTAACCTGACCCACAATCTTGCCTACCGCTACCCTTAGCTCCATGGCACCCAAGAAAAAGGGGGGGGGGGGCCTACGCCCCCCCCTCTATTCACCTCTTCTCCTCCTCCATCATTTGAGAGGGAGGGGGATGCTATTTGACCTACAACAGTCCCACCGCTAGCTGCACTAGAAGGCATTACTGATGCACCCTCTATTTTCACTGACAATCCACTTGCTATCACAGAAACGCATCAGCTGTCCACGGTCGATTACACTCCTTCCAAGCCTATCGAGAGCCTTTATGCCTATGATATTGGTTTCATCCGAAACGAAATCCTCGGCATTAAGAAACAACTACACTTTTTTGAAATGGCGAATGGCAAATTGGCTCTAGATCTCGTGGGTGTCAAAGAACGGGTGGAGCAGCTTGAGCAAGAAAATGTATATCTTAAGCAACGGCTTGCAGAACATGTACCTTCTTCGGACGAAATTTCCAACAAAATATCTTGCTTGGAAAAACAGGTCGAAAAGACAAAGACATGGGCAGCACTCTTCAAACCGGATGATATGGGCAGCAAACTCTCATCACTTGCAAAACAGGTTGAAGAAACGACATCGATCCTAATCACCCCCATATCTCAGCCTCTATGATGGATAACAATTTGGAGACAGTTTTGGATGAACAAGCTAGAAGAGCGAGGCATTGCCAACGGCGGTAAACCAATAGACGAAGCTACAGATTTACTCGTTTCCAAGTTATCTCATGTTGTTGATGGTTTTGATACGGCATGGCGTAGTAAATTTGATGACAACGTTCTTTTTGTCAAATTTCGCTCTCTTCAACACCGCAATGCAGCCCTTCGGCTTAGAACAAAACTCAAAGGCACTTTCATTTATATGGATGATGACTTGACAAATACCCAATGGTTAGCAAGGAAAAAGATTATCCACGAAGCAAAAGAAAAAGGACAAAGGGTTGTTTTTATCGACGGCAAACCAAGATATTTTTCTCGCACTAGGAACTTGGGGCTCCCGGGTTTAGGAGCTGCCCGAGATCCCCTACAATTTTGAGACTTGGCTTCTGGAATTGCAATGGTTTTTTATCATCATCATCGGCAGGAGATTTTACTGATTTTATAAGCAAATGTGACATTTTGTTGTTGGCTGAAACCCATGAGTCCTTATGTCATCCTCTTCCACATATACAGGATTACTCTTGGCATTCTGTTTTTCGCCCATTTGTGAGGGGAAAAACCTGTTGTGGATCTGGCGGAGTAGCTTGTTTATACAGAGCCACGACAGTTAAGATGGTTAAGCAAGATCCATATGCTCGATATATATGGCTACATACTATTGGTTCATTATTGGGATTACCTCAGGACATTTATATGGCTGTATGTTACTTCGTTCCACAGACGTCGGCGTTTGCTGAATTTGGTGGGGACCCATTTCAGGCACTCTCAGATGATATTGCTTTTTTTTCTCAGCAGGGCTACATTTTATTAGCAGGAGATTTCAACGCCTGTACTAGCTCCAGACAGACAGAATTTCATGCAGATACTGACGTTCTTCGGCTTCATCCTTTGGATATGGGATTTGATCGAGTATCACAGGATGCACACACTTCAGTTACATCTTTTGGGGAGCAGTTGATTACTCTTGCGGAGACATATTCTCTGGCCATCTTGAATGGCCTCACACAGTGGCCTTCCTCATCAGCGTTTACATGTTATCCTCATGGTGGAGGACATAGTGTAGTTGACTACTTTATTGGATGACCTGCTTTGACCCCTCACATCTCTGATTTCTCCATTACACCTCCCACCATTTCTGATCACTCACTCCTACGCCTCTCACTAGGTCACATAACCCCGTCTTCTAAAGTTCCACGCTCCTCTTCTACTAACAAACGTGTTCCTTTTACTCACTCTGAACTCGCCAACTACAACACAACCCTGTCCCAACTACTTACTCACTTCCCTTTCACGACATCAGTTGAGCAACAAGCCACTTTTCTCTCTAAATCCCTCTTATCTGCAGCGTCCTCATCTTTTCCCACCAAGACGATATCCTCTTATAGACGTGTTCACAAATGCTGGTATGATGCAGAATGTCGCTCTCTTCACAAACATGTGGTAAATGCCAGATTACACTCCCCTGCACTGAAACAACACCAGAAAAAGTATCATAAAGCTACCAGAACAAAGAAGATAACATACCTACGATCACTTTGCCAAAGGTTGATCGATTCTTTAGATTCCTCTTCCTCCTGTTTCTGGAAACATTTCACCAGATCCTCTTCGACTTTGGCCCCCATAGCAACCGAATCTTGGGTCGAATATGCCACAAAACTTTATACCCTAGACTCCCCTCCTATTTTACTCTCACAACAACCTGCCCGCTGCACGCTTTTTACTCCACACATGGTTGAAAATGCCATTAACCATGCCAAACTTCATAAAGCCACTGACTATGATTCTCTAAACGTGGATTTCCTCAAACCTGTAGCATTTCTTATCTCGCCCTTTATTGCTCACGCTTTTAACACTGCTGTGACCTTTGGTTTTCCTACCGCATGGTGTACTAATATTCTTCATCCCATTCTCAAGGCAGGTGATCCCATAAATGTAGAAAACTACCGTACTATTATGATTGGTCACACTTTGGCTAAGATTTATGGTTCCATTTTACAGACGGTTACTGGATCTTTTGCTAAGATTGAGGATTTACTTAACCAGATATTCTCGGTATAGAGTATGACGAGTCTGCGTCTCTCTACTATCAAGAATCTCCTCTGGTTCATGTGGAGGTTGTTGAGGATCCAATGGGAGAACTAGAACACTGTCCCTTACCAGATTCTCTGATTTGGCTAAGGCTTTTCGTAATTGACTTACATGAAAGACTGGAAAAACCCTACTGCTGTGTGGGAGTTCTAGTTCATAGGTGACCTTGCCTAGTCTCCTACTGATGGTAAAGGGACCACAATACCTTGGAGACAACTTAGCACACACTCCTGATTTGAGGGTTTTAGAGTCAACTGGGACTCTCAAGTAGACTTTCTCACCAGTGGAGAGCTGCATATCCCGTCTGTGTGGATCTGCATAATGCCTGGCTCGATCTTGGGACTGCCTAATGCTACGCTTAGCATGTTCTATCATCTGGTTTAGGTCCTCTAAAAAGTTTCTGGTTGCTTCAACTTTTTCTTGTTTAAACCCTACAGCTGTGGGTGAGCTTGGCTGAAAACTGTACATCAGCATAAATGGGCTGTATCCCGTAGCTGAATGTTTGGTACTGTTGTAAACAACTCTAATATCGAGAGATACTCCTCCCAATTAGTCTGCTTTTTGCTGACGTATGCACGAAGCATATCCTCTAGCACCTGATTTACCCTCTCTGTTTGACCGTCCGTCTGTGGATGGTCGGTGGTACTCATATTAAGTTTAGTATGGAGATGATGGAATACTGCCCTCCAAAAATTTCCAGTAAACTTACTGTCACGGTCGCTGACTATGCCGGAAGGTAGACCGTACAATTTAAATAGCCCGTCTACAAACAACCTCGCTAACTCTGGAGCTCTAACGGTTGTTTTAGTCGGAATAAAATGAGCCATTTTGGTCTGACGGTCAACTGTGACCCATATAGCGTCATTACCTTTTTGGGTTTTAGGCAGGCCTACTATAAAATCCATGGAGATACTCTCCCATTTACCAGCTGGTATTTCTAAGGGATGTAACAACCCTCCTGCCTTTAAACGCTCTGCTTTGTTTACTTGACATCTGGCAACTGGTTACATACTGGTGGACGTCCTTTTTTATATTGGGCCAGAAAAATTGCCTACGAAGAAGCTCATAGGCCTTCTGTATGCCTGGGTGTCCCGCACTAGGATTGTCATGACATTCATATAGGACCTGCTGCTTATAATCCTCTGAATTGGGGACACATACTCTATCTCTATAGAGCAAGTACTCATCTTGAATGGAATACTGTTTCCATTTGAATCCTTGAGTCAACTGACCCTCAACCACTGGGGTTTGCTTGGGTAATACAGGCTCAGAATCCTCAACGTCATCTGACGACATATACTCGGACTCATCATAATCCTCAACGGAAGCTGCCGTATTCTTGGATGAATTGGCACCAGCCCCGGAAACTGGTTCTGGAGTCTATAACTGTCTGCTTTGGACTGAGTTCCAGATAGTAGAGAAGAATGCATCATGCTGGCATTTCCCTCTCAAGGACTCGAGTAACTCATTACGAATCTGAGTAAAACTCAGCTCGTTTATCATAGGCATTCTACTAAGGGCATCTGCTACTGTATTGAATTTTCCACGTCTATATCTGATAGACATGTCAAACTCTTGCATCAACTCTGCCCAACGAGCTTTCCGACCTCTAAGCTCAGGTTGATTGCAAAGGTATCTGAGACTCTCATGGTTTGTCAGGACCTCAAAGTTGGCACCATACAAATAATGCCTCCAAGTCTTAAGGGCATGGACTATAGAAAAGAGTTCCTTTTCATAGGCACTGTACCTAGTCTGAGCTGGCTCGAGTTTTTTACTCTCGAACGCAACTGGTCGTCCACTCTGAGTTAGCACAACACCAACTGCAAAGTCGCTAGCATCTGTTTCGACCACAAATGGCTGATTGGGGTCGACGACCTTTAAAACTGGTGCTGTAGCTAAGGCTGTTTTGAGAGCATCAAAGCTCTCTTGTTGTGCGGACTCCCAAATGAACTCCTTTCCCTTCCCCTTAAGAAGATTTGTCATGGGAACTACTATCTGAGCATATTCCTTGACAAATCATCTGTAATATCCCGCCAAACCAAGGATGATCTGAAGTTCTAAAATATTCTGAGGTCTCAGCCAACTGAGTATGGCTTTAACCTTATTTGGGTCCATCTTGATCCCATCTGAAGAGATAATGTGACCCAAATATGCTACTTCTTCAACGAAGAATTCACACTTGGATTGTTTAGCATAAAGCTTATGCTTTCTGAGCAGTCGAAACACCTTTCTGAGGTGTTTTAGATGCTCCTTCCTCGTTTTGCTGTATATGAGGATGTCATCTAAAAATACGACTACAAACTTACCCAAGTATGGTATGAGGACACTGTTCATCAAGGTCATAAATGTAGCTGGAGCATTTGTGAGCCCAAATGGCATCACCTTAAACTCATAATGACCGTGACGAGTCCTAAAAGCTGTTTTCGAGAGATCTTTAGATTTAATACGGACTTGATGATATCCCGATCTGAGGTCTATTTTACTAAAAAACTTAGCCCCGTCGAGTTGATCAAACAACTCGTCTGCCCGAGGCATAGGGTATTTATTCTTAATTGTGACTTTATTGAGGGCTCTGTAATCTACGCAAAGACGCATAGACCTCTCTTTCTTTTTCACCAATAGGACTGGTGAGGCCCATGGTGAACTACTGGTCTGAATTTGGCCTTTCCCAAGCTAATCTGTTAACTGCCTAGTTATTTCTTCATCCTCTGTTCGGCTGACCCGATACGGAGGTTTAGAAACAGGTGCTGTACCTGCTACTAGGTTTATTACATGATCTACCTCTCTGCTAGGTGGTAAACCATGTGGCAAATCTTCAGGAAAAACATCTTTAAATTTAGACAATAAAGTTTCTAATTTACATCCGATTAGCTGACAGAGCTCTGAACTGCAGACCATAGGACTGTTGGGAACATCATGCTCCCCATGCAACTGGATCTCTCGGCCTTTATGCTGAAAGCTGAGAGTGTTCTCTTGATAGTTTCTGTGGGGGGAAGGTCCGAAACTGTAGAGCCAATCTCTCCCGAGAACAATGTTTGTACGATCCAGGTGCATTCTGAAAGTTTATTTCATCTTGGTACCCCTGAATACCAAGATTTAAGTTACTTACCATAGTTTCCCATATTTTTTATCTTCACCCTTAGCTAATATGTACCTATGCTGAATAGGTGCTTCTGGTAGTTTAAGCTTTTTAATCAGGGTGTAGTTGATGAAATTATGGGTTGCCCCATCATCAACCATAACTCTTACTGACTGGTTACCAACTTTCCATGCATACGTACTAGGTCATGCAGCCCAAAGCTGAAGGGTCTCGCTAGCATTGTAGAGGTCAGTTGGCAACAGTGTTCATGATCTTCATGATACACTTTGATCTCGGAAGCTGCCGAGTCACTGGGGAAACATACAGTCTGAACAAGATGAACTTGTTTTTTATCTTTCTTATCTTTTTTAGTGAAAGGCCCCTTGGGACACTGTCTAACTGTGTGTCCCTTGCCCATACACACAAAGCACAAATGTTCTTGTTTGGCTTTCTCAAAATCATCTGGTTTTAAGGGCTGTATGAGTGAAGGGCGTTTCTGAGGAGCTTCACTTTTAAATTTATCTTGATTCTTTATTTTTAAAAATTTCTTTTTAAATTGAAAGTCTGTCTGAGGAGGCTACTCAGAAAGTGGCTGCTGTCTCGCCTTCTTCCTACCCACTGAATCATCATAGATTTGAGCATATCTAAGAGCTTGTTCAAGGGTAGTAGGCGAGTTTCTCTGGACCTCTACTTTATATTATTTGAGGCCACGGACAAATCCCCTAATTTTCTGACAATCATCCATATTTTTAATCTTTAAAATTGCTTCTCGATATTGCGAGATATATTGGATGAGGGACTTGTCCATTACTATTCTTTCCTAGGCTTCCCAGGCTCTATCAAGTTCATTTTCTGGTAGAAATTCTCTTAGGAAAGCTTCTTCAAAAGCTTTCCATGACCGGGGAGTCTGCCCAGGTCCCTAGGCTGTGTTAGGCCCGCCATGGCTATGGACCGTGCTGGGGCACTGTTACAAGCTCGTAACCAGTGCCGAACCCTAGGGAACACAGATAGGTCAGATACCACAGTCAGGGTCGTGTCCAGTGTACATGACCAACAGGGCAAGACAGTGTGAGTAGTGTGCCCCAGCACGGTCCATAGCCATGGCGGGCCTAACACAGCCTAGGGACCCTGTCAGCAGGATAGGGCCCCCAGTTGGGTCCCGAAGTGCAGTCGACCACGTCAGTGCCACGTGGCCGACACTTGGCAGTTGCATGCTACCAGTCCTCACACTGGGCCAGGAGGGGCTTACTCTATATCAGGGAGTAGGCAAGGTTGGGTGGATCAGTTAGTGTTTGCCCTACTGTGGTGTTAGGATCTATTACACTGGTATCAGAGCCATCTCCTTCTATGGGAGCTCAGTTTCAGCAGGGGAGAAATCCATCAGAGTGCATAGCAACTATGGTTAATATGCAAAGATAGATAGAGCAGGGTCAGCGCTGGAGAACCAGCTATCTATGGTGGAAATCTCCGTAGGATTACTTGTTTTTACAGTAAAATTTGGATCAGCTTTCTAGGCCAGGTCCAGCGCTGCCAATCAGGGTTTAAACTTCGATTTTGGAGTGGAAATTCCGGATTTTGGAGCGTTTTCAAGTCAGGAAGTTTGATGCAGACCAGCGCTGTCAGAGCAGCCTCCTTCCTTGAGAGTTGAGTGGAAATCAGTGACAAATTGAGCAAGATTTGAAGCGGATTTCTACAGCAGGTCCAGCGCTGGACAGTAGGGGATAAATTTTAGAATTTATCCTTGCATTTCAAAGGTTTTCTAGAAGTCTGAGCTTCAGACTTGCTTGTCGCAGACCAACGACCTACCAGCTGAGGTCAAATCAGAGATTCAAGCGGATTTTTGAGTCTAAATGTGGACAAATTGAGATGCTGTCAGACCAGCGAGGGGGGATAGCAAAAGTTTCAGATCTTGTTGCACATTTTCCAACCTCAAATCAGATTGAGAAAGAAGCTGAGAAGGGCTTTTCTGTATTCTCTCTGTGGAAGTACAGTTCTCAGAAAGAGCTAAGTTTCCTTTCCCTTGTACAGTTGTAAATTAGTCTTTTAGACTTTTTTTCCTTCAGAAGTTAAGGTACCTCTCTTTCAGTTCCGAAGATGACCACTCCTCAGGGACCTGATCAACCCCCGGAGAGAGGCTTCGACGAACTTGAAACAGAAGCCTTGGCTTATAGAAAAGGGAAGGAACCCATGGAAGTAGAAGAACAGGAACAGTTCGCCGAAGAACTCGACGAACTGGTTACCAAGGAGCAGTTCCTCCAATTGGTAACAGAAGTGGATGAACTGAAGCTGGCATTAACCAATTTCAAGTCCAGTGTGGACGACTCGTTCGCTGAACTCAAAAACTTGATTTTGAGCTCCGCGAAAGGAAGCCTTCCCTCCACTTCTCAGTTATCCCCTTCTCCACTTCCATCAGTTTCGGGTGAGACTTTACGGTCTCACCCCAGTGTTTTTAAAGATTCAAAGCCTCCTACTTTTAATGGGGAAGAGAAGGATAGAAATGCAAATATTCTACAAACCTTCCTCAGCAAATGGAAGAACATTCATGCTCTTAAACAGACCCCTGACCATTTGCAAGCAATTGAGGCCAATCTTTCCTTAGGGCCTATGGCCTATAAGTGGTGGTTAAATCTCCAGGAGATTGGGCAGACTCCCCGGTCATGGAAAGCTTTTGAAGAAGCTTTCCTAAGAGAATTTCTACCAGAAAATGAACTGGATAGAGCCTGGGAAGCCTGGGAAAGAACAGTAATGGATAAATCCCTCATCCAATATATCTCGCTGTATCGAGAAGCAATTTTAAAGATTAAAAATATGGATGACTATCAGAAAATCAGGGGATTTGTCCGTGGCCTCAAAGATGAATATAAAGTAGAGGTCCAGAGAAACTCGCCTACTACCCTTGAGCAAGCTCTCAGATATGCTCAAATCTATGATGATTCAGTGGGTAGGAAGAGAGCGAGACAGCAACCACTTTCTGAGCAGCTTCCTCAGAAAGACTTTCAATTTAAAAAGAAATTTTTAAAAAGAAAGAAAGAAGATAAATTTAAAAGTGAAGCTCCTCAGAAACGCCCTTCACTCATACAGCCCTTAAAACCAGATGATTTTCAGAAAGCCAAACAAGAACGTTTGTGCTTTGTGTGTATGGGCAAGGGACACACAATCAAACAGTGTCCCAAGGGGCCTTTCACTAAAAAAGATAAGAAAGATAAAAAACAAGTTCATCTTGTTCAGACTGTATGTTTCCCCAGTGACTCGGCAGCTTCCGAGATCAAAGTGTATCATGAAGATCATGAACACTGTTGCCAGCTGACCTCTGCAATGCTAGCGAGACCCTTCAGCTTTGGGCCGCATGACCTAGTACGTATGCATGGGAAAGTTGGTAACCAGTCAGTAAGAGTCATGGTTGATGATGGGGCAACCCATAATTTCATCAACCACACCCTGGTTAAAAAGCTTAAACTACCAGAGGTACCTAGTCAGCATAGGTACATAGTTTCATTAGCTAAGGGTGAAGATAAAAAAATATGGGAAACTATGGTAAGTAAGTTAAATCTTGGTATTCAGGGGTACCAAGATGAAATAAACTTTCAGATAATGCACCTGGATCGAACAGACATTGTTCTCGGGAGAGATTGGCTCTACAGTTTAGGACCTTCCCTCCACAGAAACTATCAGGAGAACACCCTCAGCTTTCAGCATAAAGGCCGAGAGATCCAGTTGCATGGGGAGCATGATGTTCCCAACAGCCCTATGGTCTGCAGTTCAGAGCTCTGTCAGCTAATCGGAGACGAAGACCATCAGGTATTCTTATGTGACTTTCAGTTTATTCCTGAAGTTTCTATTTCCAGTTCTATTCAGCAGAAAATCAGTAAATTAGAAACTTTATTGTCTAAATTTAAAGATGTTTTTCCTGAAGATTTGCCACATGGTTTACCACCTAGCAGAGAGGTAGATCATGTAATAAACCTAGTACCAGGTACAGCACCTGTTTCTAAACCTCCGTATCGGGTCAGCCGAACAGAGGATGAAGAAATAACTAGGCAGTTAACAGACTATCTTGGGAAAGGCCAAATTCAGACCAGTAGTTCACCATGGGCCTCACCAGTCCTATTGGTGAAAAAGAAGGAGGGGTCTATGCGTCTTTGCGTAGATTACAGAGCCCTCAATAAAGTCACAATTAAGAATAAATACCCTATGCCTCGGGCAGACGAGTTGTTTGATCAACTCGACGGGGCTAAGTTTTTCAGCAAAATAGACCTCAGATCGGGATATCATCAAGTCCGTATAAAATCGGAAGATGTCTCGAAAACAGCTTTTAGGACTCGTCACGGTCATTATGAGTTTAAGGTGATGCCATTTGGGCTCACAAATGCTCCAGCTACCTTTATGACCTTGATGAACAGTGTCCTCAGACCATACTTGGGTAAGTTTGTAGTCGTATTTTTAGATGACATCCTCGTCTACAGCAAAACGAGGAAGGAGCATCTAAAACACCTCAGAAAGGTGTTTCGACTGCTCAGAAAGCATAAGCTTTATGCTAAACAATCCAAGTGTGAATTCTTCGTTGAAGAAGTAGCATATTTGGGTCACATTATCTCTTCAGATGGGATCAAGATGGACCCAAATAAGGTTAAAGCCATACTCAGTTGGCTGAGACCTCAGAATATTTTGGAACTTCAAATCTTTCTTGGTCTGGCGGGATATTACAGACGATTTGTCAAGGAATATGCTCAGATAGCAGTCCCTATGACAAATCTTCTTAAGGGGAAGGGAAAGGAGTTCATTTGGGAGTCCGCACAACAGGAGAGCTTTGATGCTCTCAAAACAGCCTTAGCTACAGCACCAGTCTTAAAAGTCGTCGACGCCAATCAGCCATTTGTGGTCGAAACAGATGCTAGCGACTTTGCAGTAGGCGCTGTGCTAACTCAGGGTGGACGACCAGTTGCGTTCGAGAGTAAAAAACTCGAGCCAGCTCAGACTAGGTACAATGCCTATGAAAAGGAACTCTTTTCTATAGTCCATGCCCTTAAGACTTGGAGGCATTATTTGTATGGTGCCAACTTTGAGGTCCTGACAGACCATGAGAGTCTCAGATACCTTTGCAATCAACCTGAGCTTAGAGGTCGGAAAGCTCGTTGGGCAGAGTTGATGCAAGAGTTTGACATGTCTATCAGATATAGGCGTGGAAAATTCAATACAGTAGCAGATGCCCTTAGCAGAATGCTTATGATAAACGAGCTGAGTTTTACTCAGATTTGTAATGAGTTACTCGAGTCCTTGAGAGGGAAATGCCAGCATGATGCATTCTTCTCTATTATCTGGAACTCAGTCCAGAACAGACAGTTACAGACTCCAGAACCAGTTCCCGGGGCTGGTGCCAGTTCATCCAAGAATACGGCAGCTTCCGTTGAGGATGATGATGAGTCCGAGTATACGTCGTCAGATGACGTTGAGGATTCTGAGCCTGTATTACCCAAGCAAACCCCTGTGGTTGAGGGTCAGTTGACTCAAGGATTCAAATGGAAACAGTATTCCATTCAGGATGTGTACTTGCTCTATAGAGATAGAGTATGTGTCCCCAATTCAGAGGATTATAGGCAGCAGGTCCTATATGAATGTCATGACAATCCTAGCGCGGGACACCCAGGCATACAGAAGACCTATGAGCTTCTTCGTAGGCAATTTTTCTGGCCCAGTATGAAAAAGGACGTCCACCAGTATGTAACCAGTTGCCAGAAATGTCAAGTAAATAAAGCAGAGCTTTTAAAGGCAGGAGGGTTGTTGCATCCCTTAGAAATACCAGCTGGTAAATGGGAGAGTATCTCCATGGATTTTATAGTAGGCCTGCCTAAAACCCAAAAGGGTAATGACGCTATATGGGTCACAGTTGACCGTCTGATCAAAATGGCTCATTTTATTCCGACCAAAACAACCGTTAGAGCTCCAAAGTTAGCGAGGTTGTTTGTAGACGGGCTATTTAAATTGTACGGTCTACCTTCCGGCATAGTCAGCGACCGGGACAATAAGTTTACTGGAAATTTTTGGAGGGCAGTATTCCATCATCTCCATACTAAACTTAATATGAGTAGCACCGACCATCCACAGACGGACGGTCAAACAGAAAGGGTAAATCAAGTGCTGGAGGATATGCTTCGTGCATACGTCAGCAAAAAGCAGACTAATTGGGAGGAGTATCTCTCGATATTAGAGTTTGCTTACAACAGTACCAAACATTCAGCTACGGGATACAGCCCATTTATGCTGATGTACGGTTTTCAGCCACACTCACCCACAGCTGTAGGGTTTAAACAAGAAAAAGTTGAAGCAGCTAGAAACTTTTTAGAAGACCTAAACCAGATGATAGAACATGCTAAGCGTAGCATTAGACAATCCCAGGATCGAGCCAGGCATTATGCAGATCCACACAGACGGGATGTGCAGTTCTCCACTGGTGAGAAAGTCTACTTGAGAGTCCCAGTTGACTCTAAAACCCTCAAATCAGGAGTGTGTGCTAAGTTGTCTCCAAGGTATTGTGGTCCCTTTACCATCAGTAGGAGACTAGGCGAGGTCACCTATGAACTAGAACTCCCACACAGCAGTAAGGTTTTTCCAGTCTTTCATGTAAGTCAGTTACGAAAAGCCTTAACCAGATCAGATAATCTGGTAGGGGACAATGTTCTAGTTCTCCCATTGGATCCTCAACAACCTCCACATGAACCAGAGGAGATTCTTGATAGTAGAGAGACGCAGACTCGTCATACTCTATACCTAGAATATCTGGTTAAGTGGAATGATCAGCCTGTTGAGAATGCCACTTGGGAAAGAGGCAGCGTCCTTCGCAAGATTTTTCCAGACTTTGTCTTAGAGGACCAAGACGGTTCTTAAGGGGGAGGGAGTGTTACGAGCTCGTAATCAGTGCCAAACCCTAGGGAACACAGATAGGTCAGATACCACAGTCAGGGTCGTGTCCAGTGTACATGACCAACAGGGCAAGACAGTGTGAGTAGTGTGCCCCAGCACGGTCCATAGCCATGGCGGGCCTAACACAGCCTAGGGACCCTGTCAGCAGGATAGGGCCACCAGTTGGGTCCCGACGTGCAGTCGACCACGTCAGTGCCACGTGGCCGACACTTGGCAGTTGCATGCTACCAGTCCTCACACTGGGCTAGGAGGGGCTTACTCTATATCAGGGAGTAGGCAAGGTTGGGTGGATCAGTTAGTGTTTGCCCTACTGTGGTGTTAGGATCTATTACAGGCACACTACTCACACTGTCTTGCCTTGTTGGTCGTGTACGCTGGACACGACCCTGACTGTGGTATCTGACCTATCTGTGTTCTCTAGGGTTCGGCACTGGTCACGAGCTCGTAACACCTCGCAAGCTGGTGGTCAAGCTTGGATACTTCTTCTTCTTAGAGATAGCGAGATAGACATGCTAGTTTCTTGTCTTCTTCTCTTTTTTACTAGTAAATAAGTCCGTATACGGACAATGCTCCGCACCTTTTGTACTCTCTTTTGTCGTATGTACCTTTGGGTACCAAAAGATGTTAATAATAATAATTCTAATTCTAATTCTCTCTCTCTCTCTCTCTCTCTCTCTCTCTCTCTCTCTCTCTCTCTCTCGTATTTGGTCTCTTGAATTTGGATTCTGGAAATATAGCACACGGATGGGGGCTCGAGCCATCAAGTAAGACGTGTTTTGTTTTTTTGAAAACGGTTCGGACCTCAAAAAGACGGTTCGAGCCGGACTTTCGAATTCTGGTTCTTTCAAGTTCTCTCTCTCTCTCTCTCTCTCATATTTGGTCTCTTGAATTTGGATTCTGGAAAGATAGCACACGGATGGGGGCTCGAGCCATCAGGTAAGACATGCTGGAAATACGTCGGCTCTACCAAACTCGCCATGAAGCACGTCACGTGCAAGTACTCCGGGTGGTGACTGCAGCACACCTAGACATGATTGGCCTTAGGTGCCTTAATGGGGAGTCATCGACCGTCTCGAACTGGACCTATGACCTTTGGACCTACCACTCACGTCGGGATATGTTGGATCCATGACTGGATCTTGACACTCTCTCCCTCCTCAAGAGTCTCATCGCTCCTTGATGACAGACTCATGATAGGACCTCTATAGTTGCAACTGCCTGAGGGATGCAAAGTGCATCCAGTTTTTCATGTAAGTCGTTTAAAGAAATGCTTGCATGGAGGTGATAGTCTTGTGGGCGACGTAGTAGCCCTACAAAGAACAAGATATGACAGATCATGGACCTAAGCATATCTTAGAGTGGAGATAGGGACGACTGAGAAATCATTTGATCGTTGAGTTTTTGGTAGCTTGGAAAGGATTACCATTGTCCAAACCAACATCGGAGAGTCGGATCATGTATCTTGGCTCCATTTTTTGCTAGTCTTTGAAGGAATAATGGATTTGTAATATGCGATGGTGACTTGCAAGTATTTTTTGATTCCACATCTTTAATTGCAGAAACTTTAATTGAATAGTTTACATGGCTCTTAAAATATGGATTGGAATTTGAATATAAATAGGACTTCAACTATTCATCTAACCTTTTTATGCTACTATGAACTTATTCCCCTTGTAATCAATGTGCTATATATGAATAGCTATCTTGGAAGCTACCATTTTCAAAGAAGTACATCCTCTCTTGGAAACCTTCGGCCGCCACTTATGACTATTACACACTTTCATATATTTACCCATATACAGGTTTTCAATTTTGCCATCTTTGGCTAATTGTTTGTGTAAGATATGAATGATTGGGCTTTAGTTATGACATTTGATATTCTTTCTCAGCATCAACTTCCAAATGAAAATATGGTGGTATTTGTGACATCCACAACAGGGCAAGGAGACCCACCTGATACCTTTAAGGTATGCTTCTACTAAAAGCCACTTCATCAAGAAGTTAATTTGTGCTTGAAATACGCTATTTAGATTTGAAGCTAAATTGTGGCTAGCGTTGAAAGTGTTTATGAGTACATTATTCATGTATAATCCTAACTTCTTCACATGCTTGTGCAATTAGGGTTTTTGGAAATTAATGTTGCAGAGGAGTTTGACTAATAAATGGCTAGAAGGGGTCCAATACGGGTTATTTGGTCTTGGAGACTCGGGTTACCAAAAATACAATGTATGGTTATTATTTGGATTCAAAATTTTGTGCTTGAAGTTTGTTTTCTTCGTGTTATGATCTTGTAATGCTAGCAACAAAGGGATTGTATTTATTACAACTTATTGAGCTAGTTGGTTCTATCTAGCATCCATATGACAATGACCTATTGAATAATATGTTGTTTGTGTAGATAGTAGCCAAAAAGCTGGATCGAAGGTTATTGGACCTTGGTGCAAAACATATTGTCCCAAAAGGTTTAGGAGATGATCAACATCCTCTAGGGTCTCTCTCTCTCTCTCTCTCTCTCTCTCTCTCTCTCTCTCTCTCTCTCTCTCGCGTCAGTGGATAGGGGAACATAGCCTCAGATCACGGACTTTTGCTCCCGTCGTCGTCCACGAGCAGATTCAGTTTCAGATGGTGATATAGATATTGACCTAGCCCATCGTGACCAGAGACAATGCTTGACCTTCGGCATTACCACTGCTCCTGCACCTACGCTTACCAGGAGAGTTTGTCTTCAGAGGCCCCATACTCGTCAGAGTCAGCGTCCTCAGAGATGACACAGACGACATCAGCGTCCATCTTCTACCGCAGTATCGTCCTCTGGGCCTTGTCTCACAGACTTCTTTAGTAGCCTCAGTTGATATCACATGTAGTTCTATCTCTTGGATATATCTTTCGTTTGTTATAGTTCTTCTAGTGATAGACATTACGTATTTCAGATTGTATTTCTTTAGTTGTTTTATGGAGTTACTATGCTCCCATGTTACTACACACTTGAGATGTACTACTCTGTCTTACATGCTTTTGGGCATCAGAGGACATTAATAAAGCTTTCTCTCTCTCTCTCTCTCTCTCTCTCTCTCTCCACAGAGACGACATAGATGACATCAGCGTCTATCCTCTACTGCATCATCTTCGGGACCTCGTATCACAGACTTCTTCAGTGGTCTCAGATGATATCACTCACAGTGCTATCTCCTGGATTTACTTCTGTCTGTTATCGTTATTTTTTAGTGATAGACATTATGTATTTCAGATTGCATTTCTATATCAGATTATATTTCTTTAGCTGTTTTGTGGAGTTACTATGCTCCCTGGCTACTACACACTTGAGATATACTACTTTGTCTTATATGCTTTTTGGCATCAAAAGACATTAATTAAGCTTTCTTTTCTCTCTCTCTCTCTCTCTCTCTCTCTCTCTCTCTCTCTCTCTCTCTCTCTCTCTCTCTCTCTCTCTCTCTCCTGCTGCTGGTTGAGCACTGAGTGTTCACAACACTTTTTCAAAGCAATTAAGGCACAAATATGTGAGTGCCTAGAAGGTTGCGGATTGATTTTGTTTATTTGCAGTCTAGAGAAGTCTTTGTTGTTTGGTCCTTCAATATATAACTTCTTCTCCAATGCAGCTATTAACATGATGACGTTTGACAGGTATGAAGCTGCATTAGATCCATGGTTGGTTAGCTTGTGGTTGGCATTTCGGGAACACATTCCTCTTCCCTCTGGCCTTTCTGATGCAGAAACAGAAGATACAGGTCGGAATCAGCTGGATCCTCCCAAGTACCGGATCTTATATCATCCTAATGACTGTTCGAGGTTAAATGGAGCTTCAGCAGATTTTCATATCAGTATGTCAACTTTGTCTCTTTTAGTGTATGGTATTCGTTATTTTGATGGACCAATCACAACGTGGCTAAGGACCGTAGAAAAATAATCAGTTTGGCTAAAAACCATTTTGGCTATCGTAGTTAGGAAAGGTGGCAGTTGGTACCTCCTAATCAAATCTCTATAACAAAGTGCATCACTTGATATTTTTGAAGAAAGCTTTCAGGAGATGAAACATGCAGTTCTCATGAGATAATTATGCAAAGAACTGACAGACTTTGAAGTTCAAGCAGAGCATCATCAGCTTAGCTCTTTGGCTTCTAGAAGTAGAGTGCTGGCATTATAGCCTGGTTCTTGTCATTGAAGACGACTTTAAGTCAAAAGGTGAAAACTCTGAGCAAACATTTTGCCTCCTTTTCAGAGTCTAAAGCCCTAAAAGTTGCATCATTACATGTTTTTCCTCAGCCTATTTGCTGATAAAAGTGGGGTGCTAGAGTGCCTCCATCTCTTGCCGGTTTTTGAAGACATTTTGATAAGGATGATACAACAGAATCAATCTTGTTTGGGGCTTATGCGCACCTAAAATGGCATGATTTAGCACTTATCACATGCTGAAATTTTCTTGAATTTTCTTGTAGAAAAATCAGAATAGAGCTGCTTTGCCAAATTCCTTCAAAATTAGGGAGTTTGCTATCTTGGAGTTGCTGTGTGGTTGCAGCAATGTCAATAGTATTTTGGCGTGTCTAGCTGCTCTTGTGTGCATCCAAAATGTCGTATTAGACAGGTTCTAGAGATTGCTGGCTGATAATGTTTGGGCTCTTATGAGAAGACAGATGCCAGATTTGAGAAACAACACGACAAGATGTGATAATGTCATCCCTGCAAGATAATCAAGTGTAGTTGAGATTACAGGTCTCTACATCTTTAGAGAAAGATTTATCTCGGAAGCCTATTCCTTCTTTCTTCATGTTTATTTTCTTTCTTGGTATACTCGTGTTGAGCATAGAATGAGTTTGAATTCCGTTCTTTAAAATCTGTTGTTTTGCATATCATGCATCCTTGCCTTTAGAGTTATTGGGCATTGGTCCCACCAATTCTTCAGGCAACATACTTTTTTACTTCACTATATATGTCATCTGGTCCACCACCCTATTTACAACTTTCTTCTCTGTTTGTTCATACAACAATCATGGTGACCTGTCGAAAACTCGTTAGTAAACTGATCTGATCCTCCAGAAGCGTTCCACCTGACTCCCTCTGTCTCTACCATGGTTACCAGCAAACGTTGGAAATGAGAAAATGTGCAAATGCAAACATTTGCAAGGGTAAAGCCTAGATTTGCAAACATTGTGTTAAAAAAAGCTCTAATATGTTTGGAATCTCCTTTTTGCTAAGAAGTCTGCATAGAGATCCATATTGGACTAATTCCAGTTATTGTATGATTTGTTCCAACCTTGGATAGGGTTATGCCATATTATTGAGACAATTTGTCTTCTCTAATACTTGTAGATCTGCGAGATGTATGGGATGAGCATGAAAAAGCATGCAGAATGGTTGAGTCTGCAAGTGGACCCTTGCCATTTACCCTTGTCTCTGGTGGTGAAAGCTATGGCCATGTCCAGCATCAGCCGATATTTTCTCAAGTGGTTAGTCTTTATTCTTCCAGTATGACTTCCGAACTTTTGGTTGAGTTTTCTGACAAATGGCAATTTTTCGGATTCATTGGTGAAATGTAGCAAGCAGTCCCTGGTGAAATGTGGCAAGCAGGACATAATAGCATGTGCATGTTTTTGCCATCAACAGTTGCGTAATGTACGGCTAACCGAGGAAGATCATGAGCAAGATGTCCGCCATGTAGAATTTGATTTGCGAGGCTCTGTAAGCTACTTTCTGCCCTTCTGATTCAATTTTGATAGGTTCTCATGAGAACAGCCATTGTCTTTGAGAGAAATTCAAAGAATGGAGAAAGTTTAAGGACGAATGTTTTTTTGTAATTTGTGCTTGTTTGTGCAATGTCTTTCAGGGTGTTCAGTATTCTCCAGGTGATGTGATTGGAATGATGCCAATCCAGAATGCCAAGGCTGTTGAAGATTTTCTGAAACGTTGTGACTTGGATCCTGATGCATTTGTCTCAGTATGTTACTTAATTATACCGTCACTCAAGCATTATGCTCTATGCTTGGAATTTGTTCTTGCCTGAGACAATTTGTCTGTTTAGGACTGTTATGGAGAGGTTTTGGTTTTATTTTATTTGTCCTGTGTGATAATAAGTGTGCAATTATTTTTTCTGTAGAGTGAGCAATTGAAAATATGAAGCAACAAGCTTGACGTCTTAAGCTGCAGCTATTGACTGTGCATATGTCGCTATGAGAATGTGATAACAGACACCTTCACAATTTCTGTTACCCCAAGAACTTCTTTTAGTAACTACACTTACAACGTATTCTGTTTGAGCTTATACCTGTTTTAATCATCATATCTGAACTGTAGGTTGAGGCCACTGGTACATTTTTTCCTCCGACTAGAGGAAATAACGTGAATATTGGTGAAATAAGTCTCGTAAGAATAAGGGCTTTTGTTGAATTTGTGATGGATGTTGACTCTGCCTCACCTCGTCGCTATCTGTTTGAGGTGAGCAGTTTCGAGAAGTGGTTGTTGTTCTTGGAATGATTGAAACACTTGAACTACCTGCTTTTCTTCGTGATTAATACTAAATGCTAGTTCCTACTAGAATTTTTCACACAACTATACTAACGTATACCTGCTGTACTAATATACATGTTGTTTTTGCATTGTTATTTCTCGAGGTTATGAGCCACTTTGCAAAGGCAGAGCATGAGAAAGAAAGACTTCAATACTTTTCATCACCTGAGGGCAGGGATGATCTTTATCGTTACAACCAGAGAGAACGGCGCACATTTCTTGAGGTAATGCACAATATTAAACCATTCCCAATTTAAGAGATTAAGAAATGCTGCATAATCCGTTTGCTTTGTTGGCTAAGGGCACATATCAATCCGTCCATGGTGTTGCTTGTTGGACTTGTGCCAATTGTGATCAAGATCAATGACCACTTGCTTTGGAGCTCCCATATAAATAATGCATGGTACCACAGCTCAACACTTAATGACACACCTTCTGTGACATCAACAGAGCGTTGACATGTTTCTGCTTAAGAGAGCACGTTATTTGTACACAGCTGCCAATCTCTGCTCGTGTCTCAACTTCCCCATTGACAAAGGGGAGGTATGCTTGTTGGGTCAGTTCTATACAAAGTTGCGCCACCTTCCCTCAAGCTCTTTTGAAAGAGAATGCTGGGCTTAAATTCTTCATTTCAGGTTATAGGCTCACACATCATTTTGGTAGGGTACACTTGAGATATACAGCTTGGTGGCCTTGGTGGTGTTTTTTGACGAGTTGTTTGTTTAGGCTTCATGATTATGTATGAAATTGAACAGAATGAAAGAGCACTTTTACTGGTTACTATTTGGTAAAAGTTCTGTTAAACACCCTCTAGATGTCTCAGATATTTTCCTTAGCGTTCATTATTGAGGGTTCGCTTGCACTTGTAGCTATCATGGTTCAGCTTAGGCTGTCTGCCTGTGAACCTTTGTGCACTGCACTTGGGATAGCATGTGAAGCATTAGGGTAATTTGGTTGTGTTCAAAGGGGCAGACATTCTTATATTGACAATCATCTGGTTTGGCTTCAAAGAGATTGTAGACCTTACGTTATTCCGCTCCATAGATTTCACATGCTTCTACATAGATCTGAAGAATCTGATTGGTTCTCGAGTTCCATTATGCTTAGGTATTTGCAATCTAGACATTCTTCTGATTATGGGGTGGGGTGGTTGAGGTCCAAAATCCATTTCGTCTTGGTTCATATCTTGGGATTGTTAATCTTCGAGATCTGTAATATAATGATCTGAGGATATTTCACTAGGAGATAATTTAGGATTACAGGTTGTTTTCCCTGATCTAAGTATCATTCACCAGAGAGTGTTAGGTTTAGATATTTTTGGACCATGAAATTTTCTCCCACAGCTTTTTTGCTGGAGTTTCATTCATTTAGGAGTATTATGTGATATTTTGGAATCCTTATCAATATATTAGCTGGTTGTTGTTTAGTATGACTTAGGACTTTGTGCAGAACTTTTTGGTTTCTGTTGGAGAATCAATACTTACAATATTTTTGGAGCTATTTTTAACCAAGAAAACCTCTAGTTGCAGCATAAGGAGCATTCCGAAAAGTCTACTCTCATTTGTACTTCTGATTGCTTTCGATCTGATTAGCTAGAACAACTATGTAGCTTGCTGGTTTGGTAGTTTGAACATTCTTCTGCTTATAGTAAGGCTTTAAGCTTTTACGTGTTGGGCAGATAAGTGTGAAATAGCTAGTTTGACATTAGGGAAACTATAAGATTGTTGTGTAGAGAAGAGATACGGAAATAAGAACATAATTTAGGGAGTAAGAAGATGGAAAGACAACATGTGCGGTATTAGAATAACAAAGTTGTAACTCGGCTCGTAAGGAGAGGCGCTTATAAAAGGCTTTGTTTTGTGGCATACTTCTTGGCTTGCAGGTCCTGCAAGATTTTCCTTCTGTCCAGTTACCCCTTGAGTGGCTTTTGCAGCTAGCCCCTCGGCTTCAACCAAGATATTTCTCCATATCATCTTCTCTGAAGCTGCATCCAAACGAAGCTCATATAACTGTAGCAGTTGTTTCTTGGAATACACCATATAAGAGAAAGAAATTAGGCCTTTGTTCCTCATGGTTATCACGATTAGAGCCAAAGCAAGGTAGATATTCAAGTTCGTTGTTGTATTTCTTTTCTTTTTTTAGCATATGAGTATTTGTCCTTTGAAATGTCGCTGAGCGTTCATGTCTCTTAAATAACTGTGCTTCTGATTAAAATCTCCATGGCTGACAATCATACCATGATACTTTTATTCAGCTGAACTGCCATATTTTGTGCCCTTTGTTAGATACACATTAAACTTTAATGCAAATGCTCAGAAACTGCGAATGGTATTCCTGAAAATGAGTTCTCGAATTGTCTCATAGCAAGAATCTATCCAGCACGGTTATCTTCATGAACATATTTCACTTTCCCGACTGTAGATGTGATTCCTATCTGGATGACGAGAGGAACATTCAAACAACCTCCTGCTTCTGTTCCTCTGATTCTAGTTGGTCCAGGAACTGGCTGTGCTCCGTTTCGTGCTTTTGTAGAAGAGAGAGTCGCTATTGCTGCGACTGAACCTGTTGCACCAGTGTTGGTTTTTTTTGGCTGCCGTAAGCAGGCAAAGGATTTTCTGTACAAAGACTTTTGGGTTTCCTGTACAAAAGGAAATGACATTATGTCAGACAAAATGGGGGGAGGATTCGTTGTTGCATTTTCCAGGGACCAACCACACAAAATCTATGTTCAGCACAAAATACTTGAAGAAAGTGAGAAGACATGGAGATTGTTAAGCGCCGGGGGAAGCGTCTTTGTTGCAGGATCTGCTAATAAGATGCCAGAAGACGTTGCATTAGCATTTAAGGATGTTGTCCTAAAAGAGAAAAAATGTTCAGAAGATTCTGCAGCATTATTTATAAAACAGCTTGAAAGGCTGGGACGCTACAATGTTGAAGTTTGGTCATAAGCTAAAGAAAGTTCAAATCTTTTCTTGTGACTTAATCTATGTGATAGCCCTTACCTTAATTTATGTGATAGCCTTTAGTGACGTTGGATGATGCAACTCAAGCCAATGGCCAAAAGAAGCCAGGGTTTGCTTACCCATTTGGAGACTTAGCTCCAAAAGGCCATACTCCACTTGTTCTCGAAGTCAATTTCATATTTAAAATTTTCCAACACACAATGGGTCAAGTGAAATGATCTTAGAACCCAAATAGAACAGCAAATAGGCAGCCAAATGTACATTGCTGACGAAGTCCAGCATATCTTTTCTTATTGTGAATTAAATGTTATCAACTAGATACATGTATTAAGATTTACAAAGCATGTTTGGATGAGACTTGAGGCACTTTTGTAAGGCGAACAAAAAATATTTCACAATAAGTTGAGAGTTCCATGATTATTAGCAAATGTTGCAAATGTGCAAATGCAAATGTTTGCAAGAGTGCAAATGCCAATGCTTGGGAGAGTGTTTGCAGCTTTGCAAGGGGAGGAGGGACAATGCCAATGTTGCCCTAAAAACCCCCAACTCTTTTAGATTTTTTTTCTGGTTATATTCTTCTGCTTAGAATTCTATACAAGTACATGTAGGAGCGAAATACATCTTCCTGGCAACTTCATACAAAGTATCTTGTACAAAATTGTCTTACAACTTACACTAGTAATAGTGAATCCTAATTAACTTGGAACATACAAGGTACAACTTTAAAATTTACAACTACGGTCCATTAGTGATTAATAATATTGCTATAGGCTACTTGCTACTTTGGTGGTTGTATGAGGGTCTCATGTATAGGGTCCAAGCTACACAAACTTGGAAAGAGAACTTGAGACAGTCCACAACGTTCAAATTTTCTCCCATTTACTTTTCACCACAGCCAAATTCCAGTTACTTAAGATTTTTACTTATTACAAAAGTCCTCTTAATAAGGCATATCAAAATATCATGAGCTTCAATGTCTTTATCAACATTGTCTTTCTCATAACCATCCTCAAGGCGCTTTGGAGCAAACAAAAGTTACAATTGCTACAACAATAAATTGATGTCGGTCATCCATTATGCTAGAAGTGTTTTGCATGTTTTTTTACGATTGCATCCATATCGAAGAGTACACATTTAACTCTCTTAATCTCAATAATTACAACCTTAACTTTTACAAATTTTCTTATTATAATTTTGTCCATCACTCTCAAAATGTAGGAATCTACACCAACCTCTAGATTTCATCCAATTCTTTTATTTTGTGTAGATTTGTGAATAGTGCTACTTTTGCAAAGTTCTCAGCGAATCAATCATCTTGTGCCACTTTGTGTCGATTCCTCATTGATCAACTAATTTTCTTGCAAATTAAAATCTTCATTGCTCAACCTTTCATATGTAGTCACCAACCATGTTATGCTGCTACATATACCTGACTCATTGTGATCCACAATGGATGTAGTGCAGAAGTTATTTCAATCGTAGAAGAGAGCACATAATCTCCCACCTTGTTTTTTTGCATGTCTTGGATGGCATTTTGCTTGTTCTCATCAATAGCAGTGTTGGATTGCAATACCTCAATTGTTCTAGACATGATATTGTGAATCATAGCCATTATTGCACCGTTTAAGATTGGCTTATAGATCTCCAAGATGACTTGTGTTTGCTCCCAAAATCTGTTGCCTAGAAATTCCACATCTCGACCTTTATTGGTATGGAGAGTTCTCCAACTTTGCCACGGGTCATTGATTGTGCACCGTTGCAATTCTCGTCTTGAGTTGACCACCTTTTAGCATGATAAATATGTATTCAAGTTTGAAATGGCAAAGACAATGTTATCTCATGGAACTAATAATAAAAGTAGATGAATGTGTATTTGATAATATAATTGCAATGTAAAAAAAAGAGAGCAACATGCATACTTGGTTTCACAAGGCTTCAAGCTCCTTGGCGTTGGCTTTTGGAAGATAGCAAGCGCTTACTATTTGTGAATTATGAAAGTGAGTGATAATAGTGACAATCATCTTCACTATCCAAGATAGGAACCACCCAAATCAAATGACCAATGTCCTCAATATCAAATTGAGACCATGGTATGAAAATGAGTGAAAAATATGTGTGAAAACTATTGCTCCATAAGCTTGCCAATACACATATTTTGAAGCTTTAAAGAGTTTAAAAATGTAATCACCCATTTTCACATGACAACATAATCACTAATATTAGAAAAGGCAATCCTCACATAGAAATTTCGAGAGAATATATGATTGGTATCATTTTAATGTTAGATAATTGGTTTTCTTTTGGTGGTGGGCAAATTATCATAGAGACTTGGTGCAACCATATTTTATCCAGCTCTCTCTTGTTGGAAATTAATTGCATTCCAAACCCTAGTTGATTCTTGTTTCTATTTGATTGCTAAATCATCATTACCAACAATTATCTCATAATCATAGCAATTGTTTACAGTCTAAAAGACTATTGTAATGTGTGCGTGGTATGTGCAAAGTTCCAAAACTTGCATTTTTACACATAATCTTGATGCAGAACTACTATGTAGCTTTTCTATAGTTTTATGCATGTTTTTTGTGATAATCAAGGTTTGCATAAATACTTACAAACTCGAGTATGTAGTCTTGAGTTCAAGGGACCCATCAATCTTTTGATCTTGATCTTGAGAAATCTTTTTGTGTTGTCCAACAACTAAAAAATGAGTGAATGATCTTGAAGACTTAGGGTGGTTTCACATGGAGTGAGGGGTAAGTCCAAAAGGCCCAAATCCTTTACTGTGATTGGTGAATCCACTTCAAGAGGCCTCCCCCCCATTTCACAAGGTGACAACTCAACTCATTCCATTGAAGGTGAAGGAACAGTCAGGGTCAAATATCAGAAAGGTGTTGTGAAGTTGTTGTCCAATGTTTTATACATTCTGAACCTCAATTTCTATAAGCAGAATCACTGATTCTGGTCATAAGGTAGAATTCGATATAGAAGGCTACACCATTCTTGACAAGTCTAGGAAAGTCCTGGCTTATGGTAGAAGATGTGGCTATCTCTATAAATTGAGTCATTCAAATTTCTACGGATCTATATCTTTCGCTGAGAGGAAAATATGAATCAGATTTCCATTTTGGTCACATTTGGAACATTGTTCAGACCGGAAGAAATGTGGACAGTGTTGAGTCAGAAACAAAGGGAACTCAACTAACTAAGAAAGATAAGAAGATTGTGGAACAGTTCACCATTCGAGATGGACTACTATTTCGGAATGGAAAAGTTTGCGTACCTGGTGATGATGAGCTCAAACAGAAGATTTTGTTTGAATGACATGACATACCCTGTGCGGGACATCCTGGTATACACAGGACTCTGGACTTGGTTAAGAGGGAATTTTATTGGCCAAAACTCAAGCCATATGTCGAGTCATATGTTTGTTAAATGCAAGCCCTGTCAACTAGCAAAGGCTGAACGCCATAAGGCTGGTGGTTTCTTGCATCCATTACATATCCCAGATAAGAAATGGGAAAGCATATCTATGGATTTTGTAGTTGGACTTCCAAAGACCCAGCGACAAAATGATTCTATTTGGGTTGTAGTGGATCGGTTAACTAAGTTAGCTGCATTCATACCAGTCAAGTCAACTATAAAGGCTTCTGATTTAGCCTAGATCTTTGTTGAAAGATTATTTTGGTTGTATGGTCTGCCAAGTGACATTGTTAGTGATACAGATCCTAAGTTCACAGGTCACTTTTGGTCAGCAGTATTTCATAAACTGGAAACTTCTTTGAGTTTAAGTTCTTTTGATCATCATGAATCAGATGGCCAGACAGAAAGGACTAATCAAACTATGGAAGATATTTTGAGGACGTATGTTTCTCACAGACAATCTCATTGGGAAGATTACCTCCCACTGGTTGAGTTTGCATATAATAGTAGAAAACATTCTACTACAGGTTACAGTCCTTTTATGCTTATGTATGGTTTTCAACCTAGATCTCCAGTAAATGTTGAGACGAAGTCTATTAAGATCCAGAAGGTTGCTGATTTTTTGCATGATATGCAAGAAATGTTACAAGTGGCTAAGGATAGTATCCGAAGTGCTTAGGATAGAGCTAAACACTATACCGATCTTAAGAGGTCTCCAAGAGATTTTAAAGTTGATGACTGAGTATATCTTAGGATTCCAAAAGATTCTAAGACGTTACGTACAAGGAAGCATTATAAGCTGTCTACCCGTTATTGTGGACCTTTCAGGATTGTACGTAGAATTGGTTCTTTGGCGTATGAACTCGATCTTCAAGGAAAATTGACTACACACCTAGTGTTTCAAGTAAGTTGTTTGAAACTAAGTTTACATAATGGTGATACAGTTGGATCGGACGAGGATTTATCCCATTTGGAAGATTTGTCGCTTAGTGTACCTTTGGAACCTGAGAAAGTGTTCAGAATCAGAATAAACAATTGAGAAATCGTTCTATCTCTGAGTGCTTAATTCGGGGTCGTACTGAGGATGATGATTTGTGGGAGAGAGTTAATAGCATAAAGAAGAATTTGGTTTCTAAGGGTAGAAACAGTTTAAGGAGGGAAGAATGTTATGTCCATGACCAGTACATAGGATACAATATACTCCTAGTCTTAGATACACGGTACTCCAGTGAAACAAGTTGTTAGTTATGCCACATCATATTGGATGTGATCCGAAAGTAACTAATATCCTTGTGAGGCCCAGAACACACTAAATGGAGTTTAGACAAGGTATGAGACAATGTATGCATGTGTAGAGTTATCAATAACAATTCTATGAATACTTGGTCCATGCATAGGACTCTATTCTAGATGAATCTATGTATAGGGAACTTAGGGCTATGCATGGCTGAGTGCCCAGGATGCTTTTGGCTCTATATAATGGGTCCAAACTCGTCCTACTCCTTATCATGGTTCTTGATTCATTGCCAGGCTCTCACTCTACATTCATGCTTCAGTTAATGTATATTACAAAGAACACCGTACATATAGGAAATCCCTAACTGCATGAAAGGACAAGTGTCCTAAAATTGGCCTACCACCTGCCAAACTAGAACAAGGCCCAATATGGCCTAAATAACTGAAAAACCTGAGACATGCCCTCGAGTATAGCATAGCGAAACCAAAATCACTGTACAGGCTAATTTTCCTACGTGTAGCTACTCGGCTAACCCAAGTAGCCGGCTATGGGATTAGTGCCCGATCAATATATCCTAACGGGTCACGTCTTGAACACAACTGAATACAGAAAATCTAATCAACTATACACTAATTACAATATCACATTTAGAGCTTACATAAAATGTATATCAGATTAACTCTGATTTCTAACTCTCTCCCTTAATCTCAAATGTGATAGGGATAAAAAACAATATATTGCAGCAGCGTCTGGAGTGTCCAAAAGATGTTATGCATGTCCTGCTACCTTGTACTTGCCTCACACTCAAGCACACAACAAACCACCAGGTTTGACCCACAAAGTATCATGCAAACACAATGCTCATACAGAGAGCCTACCACACTCTTGACCAACTGACTCGTATCCATCCAACTTGAAACACAAGTGGACCACATGAGCGACATAGCTCAAATTGAGAAAATCCCACTGCCCCCATGAGACTTACATCCTCCATCTAGCTAGGCTGACATCCTATCAGGCACTTACAAGCACAAACCTGTAAAGCTGACATAAATGAGCGTGCTGAGACTCAACTTGAGAAAATCTTACTGCTACCTAAGACTATACCCTCACCGAATAAACAACTAGTAGACAATGACAAGTCAATGAGCATAAAATGACTACTTTGTTTCACTGTAGCAAATGCACAACCACATACGACTCTGACTCAAATCTAGACTCCCGTGACAAGGTAACATGCAAGCTCACACACACTCATGCAAACCAGCACAAATGATAAAGCATCAAATACATGACCATGGCTTGCCCATAAGTGGTATCCTATCGTACCAACACCTGTGCCACCTATAGATCCGTTGCTACACCACTGGTCACCAAATCAGGTCTCCAACCATGACCCGTAGCTGTAACAAGATGCCCTCATGTCCAAGCATATCCAACTATCCAATAAGTCCTGAAAGCTGATCTCCATCCATTCCCCATGCTCCAAGCACAAGAGTCTACCAAGGACTCAATGAATGAATGTACACAAACCTCACCATAGGCTATACCTGAGTAGCTCGCCTATCTCCCAGAGATAATGATGATGATTTGCCTCTCCTACATCTCATGTAGGCTCAACTTCCCATGCTTGACATTGCCAACTTTGATTTGACCAGTATATTGGCCTCCACCAAGGAGCCTATCTCACCAACACATCCATCATGTCAATCCAAACCAAAGCAAATGCAAACTAAATCCACTATCGTGATGAACAACTCACCCACGATCCATAGCATATAAGGTATGATAGCTTTAGAACCCTGTACCCTCATGTACCATCTAATCACCAAGTATCAATTATCCGTTGATAGCTCCCCAAGAATCTGTCCACCTGTAGTGCAACTAGACTCCAACTGGATCTAACCAAAAGCTGCATCCTGCTTACCAAATAATGATGGATAGAAACAACATGTGACGCCAATCTAGAGAATACTATGCATACAACCATGCAGCTCAGTTGATCACTCTTCAAAAGTATCAGTTGTCACTCCCTGAGCAACCATCTCCATCCCTGTCGGCTCACAACCATGGGCATGCTGGATCCACATCACCCCATAATGCACTCCATGCCCTCAGGTTATGTACCACCTCTAGGTACACTCCATGCCACCTACTTCCATGTAGGCTTGACTCGTCCCTAGGTCACCACATGATGCACTAGCTGAAGATCATCATCCATACAACAAATGACATATCATACTTGAGCAAACTGCTTGCATGCACAGATTGAACCTAACTTCTACCTACTTTTTCCAAATGGCAATTTCTCAACTAGCCATGTACAAAACTACATGCATGTGTCCATTAGAGTGTTTGCATGCTTTGCATGTCACAATGGAAACTTAGGACATAGTGCATTTATTGTGGATCGAGTTTCTACAAGGTTATAATTGACCAATTCCATGTGAATTTCTATATGCATGTCAAACTAGACATTGTCAACATCATTGCATGTCATACTAGACCAAGTAGAAATCAGAAGATCAATAGATAATATTGTAGCTGTTATGCGTATTTTATTTTGAAAGATTGTATGATCTTGAATGAATATTTGTCTGCTACTATTCATGTATCTCATTCACTTGTTTATTCAATTTCGCACATTGGTTTGATTTTGCTGAATGCTATATTAAACTATAACGTAGATCAGCAGTGTCTGTCTACATTATGGAGGATTGTAGGAATGATATAGCCGGCATTGACCAGCAATAATATCTGAATTCCACATGAACTGATTTTGTTCGCGAATTTTTTTGCTTCGCTTCACGATCACTTGGCTTTTAGCATAAATCAATATCAGAGCTCATTCAAGTTTCGTTTCGCTTTGCTTCGTTTCGTCTAGTTTTGTTTCATTTTGTTACAAAGCTTGATTGATCTTTTTCGCAAATTCTTCTCGAGCATAAATTATTCGTGATCAGAACAGTTTCGAGAATAGTTTCGCGAATCGTTCGAGAGGTTCCCATCAGTTCGTTACCAGAATTTTATTGGAATTTCAATTTGCACTTTCCATCAGTGCTATCAGAGCTTGTCAAAGTCTGACATAGCCGAAAAGCTATCAGATCCAGGAGGCTAAACATTCAAACAAAGAACCATTAACAAGTGAGAATACAAATTCAGGAGCAATGGCTTCAATAAGCAGCATACAATCCAAGATCTGTACAGTCCTCGATTCATCAAGATCTAACTTCTTAGCATGGAAGGTTAAGACCTCGTTGATACTAAAGGGAGAAGGATTATTCCCCTGGGTAGATGGCACCGAGGAGATGCCTACAACAACAGGAAAGGAGCTACACGAGATGGTTGCTGAAATTTTCACAAAGGCCTTAGACAAAGGTCTGTTTGTCTACATTCTGAATAGGATTGTAGGAATGATATAGTCGGTAGTGGCCAACAATCATATCTAAATTCCACACAAATTGATTTTGTTCGCAAATGTTTTTGCTTCGTGTTTCGCTTCACTTCGCTTCGCTTCACGATCACTTGGCTTTCAGCATAAATCAATATCAGAGCTCATTCAAGATTTGTTTTGCTTCACTTCGTTTCGTCTAGTTTCAATTCATTTCGTTACAGAGCTTGATTGATCTTTTCTGCGAATTCTTCTTGAGCATAAATTATTCGTGATCAGAATAGTTTCGCGAATTGTTCAAGAGATTCCCATCAGTTCGTTACCAGGATTTTACTGGAATTTCAATTTGCACTTTCCATTAGATTTGAGTTTCCAAAGCCTCCAATTCAAATTTGGCATAACCTCCTTGAGCCAAAGCACCTACACACAATAACAAACAAAGATGAAGAACTAGAAAGCATAATCCTGGAATCCCTTGGTAGTGGGGTGCATTTCCTCTTATATAGGGAGTGGAGAAGCATTCCAAAGTGAGTGAGGTGTCAAGTACAAGTGCATGAGGTGTGGGGAAGACTCCAAATGACCTAAAGATGGAGTGGATGGGTGATGTGGACTAGTTTGTGAGAGTGAATGGGTGAGGTGTATTAGTTTGGGATAGATGTTAGACTGAATTGGAAGGAGAAGTAAGACTGTAGGAGGGCGCCCAATTCTAGGTGTATAATTCCCTAGAAGCCATGTGACAAGGTAGGTGGAAGTAGTTGGCACAAGGTTTAGACTTGGCCTCTTCCAAATACCAGGAATCGATATCCTGCTGTTCTCTGACCTTGGTCATGAAGGCTGCTTCATCTTTCTCTTGTTGCTGGATTGAGTGACTGGTTGTTGCAGGATTTGCTTGTTGTTGGAACTTCTTCTTCTTTTCATTGTTTTATTTCAAAGTTCTGTAGTCGTTGATGAGATAGGCTGCATGTTGCTCCTCTTGTCAGTATACTCTGACTTTAGAGATCTCTTGGATATGAAATTCTAATTTTTCTTTGAATACAGATCTTGAGGATTCGGAGGAGGATGCATTTCTTCTGATCTCCTCTTGTAGTGGCATCGAGATTACTCTTGATAGAGTGAGATGCTTGGCTGCATCCACCTCTGGCTTGACCTCTATGCCATCAATGATGTCCCACAGTTCTTTGGCAAGTAGAACTACTTTCATCTTGAACTTCCAGAGATGGTTGTTATCTCCGTTGAGTTTGTCAATCAAAGATGAACTAGAAGATGGATCCATTTGGCGTAGAGAGCGAGATCGTTGATAGAAACAACGACGTCGAAATATTGTTGGTTGGGCACTTGCTAAAACAATGTCTTGGTAGAAACAAGACTGATAACCTGCAATAGAAATGCAAATTACTGAACCATTCGCTTTGATACGATGTCGAAAAATGATAGGTTATCAGAAATGAGCTCTAATACCTTGTCGTAACACGTGGATACTGTGAGAAGTATCAGATTGATATCGAATTAGTAGAGAACTGATAGAAACAAAACTCTAATATCAAGTTGGAAATGCGGGATGCAGAAGTTTAACAATGGATGGTTGTGGATCAGAAGTGCGACAGTTACCAGCAAATAATCAAGATGAATAATCTGTAGCAATGCGCAATAGAACAAAGCAATGTGGACAAAAACTTGAACTCTAGTTGATTAAAAAATGAGTACAAGAGCTTGAAGCATAAGCACGATACAATGTAGCACTGAAATTGGCTTAAGCTAAAATCATTGCTTGTTGATGATAATGAAATCATCCCTATTACAAACTGAAAGGTACAGGCTTTATTTACATGTCTTACAATTTTACACTTTTCACCTACTTAATTTATTAGAGCCTCCTTGTAGTAGATAGTCGTCTTTGTAAGTAGTAAAGTCTATGTACAAGTAGTCGAGTTGTCGATGGAGTCGATGGAGTTGATGGACAATGCTTCGATGACTTCGAAGTCAATGGAGTCGGAGTTCGATAGATTTTTTGGGATGCTCATTACCTAATGGATTTTGGACCCGAGCACTAAAATTCAACATTCCCAACTCTTTAACAAGCTTGAATCATGTTTGTGAGCAATGTGCTTTATCAATCTCACATAGGTTACCTTACAAGAGATCTACATCAAGGTCAAGTAAGCCTTTTCAACTTGTGCATTCACAATTTCATGGTGTTACCACAATTAGCAATGGAGGTGCTTTGATGATTTTAGTAGATTTTGTTGGGTGTATCTACTAAAAAGAAAACATGAGGTGTTTGATGTCTTTTTCAAATTCAAGATTTCAAGGGTGGTTCAACAAGATCAATTGCTTGAGGAGTGACAATGGTGGTGAGTACATTTCTACCAAGTTCAAGGCATTTTGTAATGCAAATGGAATCAAGAGGGAGTACACAAGCCCAAGGGCAACAAAATGAAGTGGCTGACTGGAAGAATAGAATCTTATGTGAAGGTGCCAAAGCCATGAGGTTAGGTGCAAATCTTCTTCCTAAACCCTTTTGGGATCAAGCTTTGTTGTGTGCTAATTTTCTATGCAACAGATGGCCAAGTGTGGTATTGGATGGAAAGACCCCTTTTGAGATGATGTTTGGTAGAAGGCTGAGTGTCAAGTCTTTCAAAACTTTTGGATGAATTTGCTATATCAACATCACTCTTGATGATAGGATAAAGGAGTATCCATCTTCAAGGAAAGGTTTCTTTTTTGTTATAGTAAGGTGAGCAAGACTTCCAAAGTTTTTATTCCTTCAACTAAGAAAGTGGTCATTGGAAGAGATGTCATTTTCTATGAGGGAAACTTTCCAACGTTTCTTCAAGTGGTGGGGTGGATGTTGGATCTAACATTCTTGATGATGACATTGTTGATGATACTTTGGATGTTGATGTTGAAGAGCCTACTTCAAATCAAAAGCCAAGGAGAACATCAAGGCAAAGACAACAACGTTTGAGACTCACTTATGATGAAAAAGGTAAGCAAGTTGTTGGTGGTACAAACTATGCTTTCCTAACCTCTTTTGATGAAGCTACATGTGTAGATGAAGCAAGACAAAAAGAGGAGTGGATCCAAGCAATGGATCTTGAGTATGAAGCTCTTATGAAGAATGACACATGGACATTGGTGGAACTTCCAAAGGACAAGAAGACTATTGGATTCAAGTGGATCTTCAAAGTGAAGACAAACCAAGATGGATCAATCAACAAGTACAAGACAAGGTTGGTGGCAAAAGGATATGCACAAGAGTATGGAATTGACTATGATGAGACCTTTGCACTCGTGGCAAGAGATTCTATCCGGGGTGTGACTCAATGTACTTGTTGATGATCCACCGATAGTTGGATTACGACCAATTATTTGAGGCTGGCCGAATAATTGAGACTGGTCACATAGTCCGAGATGGATGAAGAATTGAGGATGGCCGAATTGTTGAGGGTGTTTGAACAATCGAGCTAACACTATCACCAATTTTTTTTGTACTGTTAAAAAACAAATGTATATCTGCAGAGTATATGACTGTGTGGTTATTTACAAGTATCAAGTGAATGGATCTAGATTAGCATAGAGATAGGGATGGAGAGGATAGAAATTCAATAGTATTTGCCGCTTTTTGAATACAATCTTATTGTCTTATTGCACTCAGAATCATGTTGATGTAAATGTATGCAACTCTGATCAACTGTTCTATGCATTGTTGCTACTTAACTCTCGTACAAAATTGTCTAAACTATCTAACTGTTCTGCAATCAACAATCTAATGACTTTGTGTATGTATACATAATCAATCTTATTGATCAAGCGCACTAATCATGAGATTTAAGATTGCAGGATATTGAAAGCTAAGAACAACAACAAGAAGCAATCAAATCAACAAGCTAATGTAGTTGTAGAGACATCTCATGCCCCTATTGAAGATGTGGATGAAGTTGCATTTAATATGATTATTCTTCAAAGAGCATCAGATGACGATGCTTGGTTTCTTAATTACGGAGACACTCAACACATGACCAATTATATTGAATGCTTTTAGTCCTATATATGCCTTATAGTACTAGAAAGTTCGTTTACCTCAACGACAACAACACACATGCTATCAAAGGTGAAGGTACTATAAGATTAAACTTTCAAAATGATCAGTTCAAACTGCTCTCTAAATTTTATGTACCTAATCTTTCTACGAATCTAGTATTTGTCAACAGAATTACTGATTTAGGACAGAGTAGAATTTGAATTTGATCAATTCAGAATTATTGATATGACAAATAAGATTCTTGCACTTGAAAAGGCACATGGATACTTATATATGTTGGATTATTATCCTCATAATTTATAATCTACATCCATTCATTTATCCAGTTGCAATAAATTTACTCATGTTATTGCACAATCTACATAAATCCATGAGAATAGTTAAAAGGATAAAACCTATATGCCAACTTTCAATAGTAATACAAATAGCATTGATGTGGAAGAATGGTTATGTAAGTTGGATAAATACTTCCAAATATTTCCAAGACCCGAGAAAGCTAAAATTGCCCATGCTTTGCTTTTGCTGCATTTTGAAGGTCCAGCTCATGTTTGGTGGCAAAACTATGAGTTGAACCTATGGCACACATAAATCTCCTAGACTATAATTAGTTATCATCATCACCTATACTTCCTTCCATAGACTTGCATAAGGCTTGTACATTCAGGTGCTGAAGCCTTATGTGTTGTATGGCATCTTTCCTTGAGTTTGCGACTACCACACATGCCTAGTGTGGATTCATCTCTACTTGACAAATTTTCCTTTCGCAAGAATGCTTCCATTCTTCAAGATCAAACATATACTTCCCAAGAATCTCACCTCCAAAACCTACATCATCATCTCATTGATAGAGACCAAGCTCTTACACAACTCCAACACATGAAAAACTTACTGTACTATGTCCCTCTTGCCCTCATTCAATTTGAAAACCACATTTCCTATTCCTTTCCTCTGATTTTTGTGTTGTTTCCTACTGCCACCAACACTTCCCTTTGCAATGTCTTTTAGTTGTTGAAAACACACACATAAGGGTTCATGTGACATGTTGCTGCAAAAAGTACCATGATCCTTCTCCATCTCCCAAAAAGGCTTGTCCTTTTTATAGTTGGTCTCTCTCTCTCTCTCTCTCTCTCTCTCTCACTCACACACACACACACAGTTGCCTTGATTATATAAACCTACCCCAACTTTGCACATATAATGTATTCTTGAATCTTAGAATATTTGCAAGATCTGGAGGAGAAAAACAAATATTTGCAACATTTAAAAGGACTTAGAATATGCATAGCATGTGCCTCAATTATTCGACACATCAACAACATCAACATCAACAGCTGAGTCAGTCAGTGAATGAACAGTCGAAAAAAAGGAGGTGTGGCCGCCAGTGTCGGCCGTCGGTCAAGACGGCAGCGTATGGAGGGGATATTTGAGATATCCATCCAACGCTGGCGAGCTACGCCCACCAGAGGTTGCCTTGGCCCTTCTTCACCTTTTCCCTTCCTTTCGAGAGTTGATTTGTGCTGAAATTTGACGTCTTCTGTTGCCCTTCGTGCAATTTTGACATGGTGTATTAAGTAACTGTCATATGCCATTTGGTTCTGCAACTACGAGGCTTGCAAAATTTATTTTCCTGGAGTTTGAAAGTTTTTTGGGCGTTCAAACGGGCTTTTATGTGTGCAAAATGCCCGTCAACTTTCAACGTTAATTTTTAGTAGACTTCCGCTGCGTGTCTGTGTGCAGTGAGTGTGTACTGTGTGTGCGTGTGGGTGCGTGTGTGTGTGTGTGTGAGAGAGAGAGAGAGAGAGAGGGGAAATGTTGTGATTGATTGATCGATCGCATGCAAATTGCTGCTCTACCCCTCTCTGACTCAAGCCCACCTGTGGAAGAGCTATTTTTCATCACCAGAGATCAATCGATTGAGCCTGATCAAAGCCCGAAACAGTGCAAAACATGTAAATCTTCCTTTTCCCTCAGTTAACCATAAAGCAAGCATTCTTCCTGAGAATCAGAGCGTTTAGAAGAACACCCACCTCAAAGAGCAGCAGATCTAGGATCTGGGGATTAGGTATGGCGAATATTGACATAGCTCGATTGTTGGATGCCACACCAGATCGGCTTGGCAGCGTGGCAAAGACGAAGATTGTGTGCACTCTGGGTCCCAAGTCCAGGGATGTGCCTATACTGGAGAAGTTGCTTGAGGCTGGGATGAATGTCGCCAGATTCAACTTCTCACATGGAACCCATGAGTATCATCAGGAGACGCTTGATAACCTCAGAATTGCAATGGAGAACACCAAGATCATGTGTGCAGTTTTGCTTGACACCAAGGTGTGTGTGTCTCTCCCCGGACCTTGAGTGTTGGAAGAGATGGGGGACTTTCATTATTTCATAACAGATTCTACAAGCAGGCTTTACTTCTTAGATCCAAAATACTTTGTAGCTCTTTTTTTCTGACTAAGAGCCTGTAATTGGAAAAGGTCTTTTTTTTCCCTCTTACAATATCATTCCTTTTCCCTTCAGGACATGTGCTCTTCATTGGCAGAGAGCTCTGTAATTAATTGAGTTGAGTGGCAATATGACTAGCAGCACCATTGTGGTGGCTAGATGATAACACACATGGAGGCAGGCTTCCTAAGGCCACCAAAATAGATTTATAGAATGATGTATCTTTAGAGCAATTATAGAGACAGATCAAGCTTTTAGGCAAGATTTGATCCCCCAGTTAACTCTTTAGCTAACGCCCAATCTCAAATTTCAATAGGATTTCTAGTGCATCATACTTCCAATGGATTACCACAATTCACTGAGGCCATCAACATAACTCGAATCTACTTTGAAATTTTGAGGAGCATGTGAGATGGATCACATTAGGCTCCTTGGAGAGTGCCCATTCTTGATTGGAAAACTGATGGACGATTACGTCATTGAATGATAATTTGCAAAAGGCTCAAGCTTTGTGGAAGTTCAAGACAGCTTTGCATTTTCACAGTACAATCCTTGGCACTTTTCAATGGTCTAGGATTACATCTTCCAATCGTTCCTTGGTCTTTATCAAGATGCTTGTCCTTATCACCACACAAAACTAGAGTAGTCTTAAAACATGCCCCTCAGTTGGAGGGGAAGTTGTCGTGAGTAGTCTACCAGAAGATAAGATGATCTCACTATCATTTCTGTGATCCATTTCAATGCTTGAAGCTAACCTTAGGGTTTATCAACTATGACATTCATACACTACAAGGGCCATGTTGTGTAGTGGACCCGGCTTGGTGAGCCAGTTCTGCCCTGCAAGTGTGGTAGCTCGAGTAGAGTTCACGAGGCAGAAATGGTAAAGTTCCATTGTGCAGTACAGTCAACCCTGGATAATGTTAGGCCTTGGGAGTAGCAGGAAGCCAACTAATCTAGAGGGATAACGAATTACAGTCAAAAAATTGATGATCCTTCTGTTGAGCAACTATTGATCATTTGATAAGTCTGTGCTGGACCTGAGGCGTGGACCTGAGGCGTGGTGATGGGATTTGGAATAGCAAAATGCCCTAAAAGAGAAAAATGACGTGTATTGAAAGTCCTGGTAACGGGTTTGAAAGCATTCTTTAAAAATATGTAAATCTTAAAATGTTATAACCCCCATGTTTGTGTAGAATAACATTTATCCAAGTCAAGTTGTTTAAGGTGGGAGTAAATGATGTTAACAAATAACAATCAACACATGTAGAGGTAACGTTTATACAGGGTTGACTGTAGCAATCTTCAATTCTTGGTAACTTTCATTTTTATTGTTTTGCTAATTACTACCAACCTAAATCTGGTGGTGATGACAAGGTTACCACTAATTGGACAGCAATAAGACATATGGAGGAATTCTGTTTCATAAGCTTGCTGCATATACACCAAGGAAAGATTGTAGAAATCAGTATTGTTAAGCTGAATAAATTCATGATAGCTAGGCTAGAGCCTGAAAATGCCTACATGCTACAGAGCTAGAGAGCATTCTTGTCATCCTGAGGCATAGAACCGTGGGTTCTGGGAACCGTGGAAGGAACCGTACCACGGTTCCTTGAACCGTAGTACGGTTCATGTAAAAAAATAATTAATTATTTTCCTCAATTCCCCCCCAAACCCCTCAAAGCTCGTTTTTGTCCCTCTCTCTCTGTCTCCCTCTCTCTTATCAATTTGGGAGATTAAATCATTTGAAGTTAATAATCTAAGTAGGGAGAATCTGCTTTTTTTGAAAAAAAATTTGGCATTGTTTAAGGAATTTTTTGGGCTATTTTTGGGGGTGGGACAAAAAAAAAATTAATTAATCAATTATTCAGTACGGTTCACCATGGTTCTGGGCAAAATTTTTAAAGAACCGTACGATTCACTGTATGGTTCTCAGAACCGTGGTGAACCGTTAACAGTTCATTAATTCTATGTCCTGAGGGTGGCTTTAAAGTAACTCTTGTTGTCAAAGAAAGAAGTGGCTTCAAGCTCCAGGGTGCATTAAAATTATGATTATTGAATATCTGGTGAGTCAACATGCCTGCTTCATATTCTTATGATGATTACCTTGAAGGTGGTCTTGAAATACCTATTTTCAAGGAAATAGTGACTATGAACTCACGGGTATACTGAAATTGTGACCATTGACTGTCTGGTGAGTCAAAGCCTTCACAAATTTTCTTAGCTCATTTTCAGGACTTATAAAATCTAGAAAATCCTGCTTGTTGACCAAGGGCATTATGCCTATAAAGCATAGTTACCAGGAAATGCCTTCCCACCCCCTTGGGAATGGGGGAACACCGTTCCCACCTCTCCCCAACACGGTCCTATAGCAAGGAGAAAGCCGGTCCCAGCCATTTTTTTGCACTTCAAGTTTTGGGACCATTTTTTGTACCTTTTGGCCCTTTTTTTCCCGTTTAGGGCCCAATTTTTTTGCTTGCAAGGCCTATTTTTGCCCTCCCCGTTTATATATTCTACTAATTTGGGTGCTTGAACTTTATTCTAAAGAATATATAATGTTTAGAAAATAATTACATCTTTGTTTGCCCCCTCCCCAGGGAATGTTCTCTCGTTCCCCGTTTTGTGGCAACTATGCTGTAAGCCCATGGTGTAATGCCCTTAACCATTACAGACAGAATGTGAAAATGGAAAGGCACTTTCTTGCAGTTTTTTAAGGTAAATCCAGGGGCTTCAAGGTTTTCCACCTAGAAAATCCTGGCCCATTCTACATCAATCAATGATCAGCACAAATAACAATGTTCATGCCCTGCTAGAAATACTATTGATAATTTACAGAGGCTATAGCTGAACTCGCATTGCATATTATCTTGAATTGTGTAAAGTTAGTGATTGAATTTTTCCATTTTAACTTTTGGCATGTCTTTTGCTTTGCGTTTGTTATAGGGCCCGGAGATTCGTACTGGAATGCAGAAAAGATGGGACTCCAATTGAGCTTGTAAAAGGGAAAGAGATCATTGTTACAACTGATTACAGCATCAAGGGTGATGAGAACACTATTGTCAATGAGCTATAAGAAGCTAGCAGAGGACGTTGCCTCCTGGAAATGTAATTCTTTGTTAGAGGGAACCATTACCCTAACCGTCTTGTCGTGTGACAAAGTAGCAGAGTACCATCAGATGTAGATGTGAGAACAGTTGCATTTTTGGGGGAAAGGAAAAATGTGAACTTGCCCGGGGTTGTTGTGGATCTGCCGACCTATCACTGAGAAAGACAAGGAAGACAATCTTGGAATGGGGTGTACCAAATGAAATTGATTTCATTGCGCCTCTCATTCGTTCGAAAGGGTCAGGACTTGATCAATGTAAAAAATCTCCTTGGGATCCATACAAGCTCCATAAAGCTTATCTCGAAGGTCAGTCCTCTCTCTGGTCATATTTGATCACTTCTGTGGTGGATCAAGTACGTGTAATGACAAATTAATTGTAG